>HF970597.1:6991-26495 GCA_000604205.2 Neurospora africana FGSC 1740
CTCGCTCCGCTACCACGCGCGGCGTCCATTTAGGCACCTCCTCCGACGGCATAGTGAAGTTATCCAAAATCGACAAAATCTTATTCTTTTCTTTCGAATCCGACGCCGAGATCTCTTGATCTAGATCCTTAAACTGGCTGATATCAATCCCCGTCCATCCAGCGAAGAGGACCAGTCCACCGATAACACTGGCGTTCTTGCGGGCTTCTTCATACTTTTTCTGCGCCTCCTCTTCCGTGCGGCCGACGATGGGAGTGAACGTAGAAAAGACCTTCAGACTAGCTGGATCGCGACCCTTTTGGCGCGCCAACTCTCGAAGTTTCTTGACTTTGGGTGTCAAGACCGAGGGAGAGTGGGCTGACACGAAGACGGCTTCTGCGTGGGTGGTCGCGAACTCGGAGCCGGCTGAGGAGGTGCCGGCTTGGAAGAGGAAGGGGGTGCGTTGGGGGGAAGGGGGGACGATGTGCGGGGTGGAGAGCTGGAAGAATTTCCCGGAGTGGTTGATTTGGCGGACTTGGGAGGGGTCGGTGTAGGTGTCGGAGGATGGAGAGAGTTGGATGGCGGTGGGGGTCCAGGAGGCGTTCCAGAGTCTGGCTCAAGTCAGCAAACCATCCACGAAAGCTGGGATGAATGCCCCTGGGGGAGGGCGCGATGGAAAGGGGGCGACGTACTTGTACAACACCCGCAAGTACTCATCAGCCTGTTCGTATCTCTGGTCATGTTCGATGGGGTTATCAAGACCAATAGCCTTGAAAGCGCTTTTCTTCCACGACGTGACGATGTTCCAACCAATCCTTCCTTTGGTCAAATGATCAAGCGTCGAGAACCGCTTTGCAAGCAAAAAGGGAGGCTCGAAAGAGGTGGAAGCCGTGATACCGAAGGCGAGGTTCTTGGTTACGGCGGCCATTGCCGAAATGGGCTGTTCAGAACTGCTGTTAGCGGTGTCTTCTTCTCGGGGAAAATTCCATGCTGCAATATCAACGTTCGATATGGCCATGGCATCATGAAAAAAAAAAAAGAATAGGAAAACAAATGTTGCTAGTTGGTCATTGATACCCGAAAGCATCCCCTCGTCGGTCACAGCTCGACCTCGTTAGCCCAGGTAGACGGAGGGTGCTGGTGCCTTAGGTTGGGGGCTCGATTGGGTGCGTGCCTGCCTTTGACCAGACTGTGACGGCTGTCATCCGATGTTGGTGGGCGGATTTTTCACCATCGTCCCATCCATACTTCAAGTCACCCTTCCTCCGCCCTAACCTTCTTCTTCCCATAGATCTTCCACTCCCCACCAATAACCTCGACCTACATGTAAGAAAAGAACGACTTACAATAACAGGATCCCCCACCGGCCACTGCGCCCCCCTCCTCACACATTCATCCAAGCTGCCCTCGTACGTATCATACCCGCCATACGTATCCGCTAGGAACAACGCGTTGATGCCTCCCTTCTCCAAGAGTTTGGCCAGGTTAATCCAGTAGTCAAGCGACTCGAACTTGGTGGTGGACCGGTCGGAGGGGCTCTTCCATTGTCCTGGAGAGAGATGGCCGGGCGTGAACATGTCGAAGGCGTTGAGGAGGATTTGTTTCTTGGGGGTCTGGGTGGCGCCATTGGCTGCGGGGGGTTCGTGGGTGTCTGCCATGTTGGAGGTGGTTGTGAGGCGGAAGTGACTGGTTTGGGGGGGTGACAAGTGAGGATGTTGACACTGGACGTCAACATGAATAACAGCTGCCCTATCGAGGCGGCCCAGCTCTTTGGAGGGTTCAGACCCCTCATATACCAGGCCGAACCCTTGCTCAGGTTCTTATCAACAAGATGCCACAACGGAATAGCGACATCGCGGCACCAGTTCCTCGGAACACAGTCCCGTGCGGGGGTGCATGTTGTCATCAGGGGGTGGATGGCGCCATGCAGATGGTGCCATTGCATCAGAAGACTACTACTCCCGGACACGAAGCTCGCCACATCACCGGCCGCGGCCAAGACCGCTCACCTACCGATCTTGATGTCCCTGGTGAATAGGTCGATGCAGGGATCATCACAACGACATGAACGAATGATGGACACGGTTTGGACGGAAACAGTCAGCTTTTCCCCGAAGTTAGATTGGGCTCGACGACCCTCACAGGTTGTTGACTTAGTCACGTATCACCCGGATAGATCTTGCTTTGGGCACAGTGAACCTTCACACGGCCGGCAGATTTTCCGAGGCTCACGATCATCCTATCCTGCTCCTGATTCTCTGACGGTTGATCGCCAAATTCTCCGGCTTATGCTCTACCTAAAGTACAAGCCATCCATACAGGTTCTCGGCTCCTCTATCAGCGTGCTCTAACCACTCTTCTCTGTTGTCACCTTCACCTCTTCCTGACCCTTCTCCGAATTGGACGCCGTCGTAGATTCAGTCTCGGCGTTCTGCTCGGCATCAACCGCGGGTTGACTATCAAATTTTGAACCTTGTTAGCCTGGCTCTCAAAGCTTGCTCTGGGGACACAACTTACTTTGATCTCTTCAGAGCAACATTCAAGAACTGAGCCGTAATAATCAGGCAAACGGCATTTGCCAAAACAAACGAGTACCCCTTCTTGAACTGGGGTGCCTCTTTGGTCGGGAACGTCAAAAGCTGCGTCCAAGCGGTCGTGCTCTGCGCCACCGTGTTCAGCAACACTATGGCAAACGACCTTTCCGCCGATGACTTCCCCATAACGGCATTAACCCATCCGTACAAGACCGCCGACATGGCCACGGACGAGTACGTCGTCATGAACGCGAACCAGAGCGCCGACTCGGGGACGTTCCAGATGACCAGAATGACCAGACCTACAATGTTCCAGATGTGCGCAATCGTAATCGCCCACGCCGGTCCGACCACCAAGTCCGATATGAAGCAGATAAACAGGACATAGAAGATGCCAATCGCCGGACTGATGGTACCCAGCTCGTTGACCTTGGACTGGCTGTACCGTCCCAGACTCTTCAACCAGAGCAAGTACCCTCCAGCCGAGTAATTCATGCTCCCGTTCCAGAAGAAGATATCCAGCAACATCAGCACCCAAAACTTCCAGTTATTCGCCAGACTCTTGAGCGTGCCGACTTTAAACTTGGCATGAACCACCGAATGTCCCACCCTCGCCAGCCTCTCCCGCGCAATCTGCACATCCTCATCCTTCAAGAACCACTTATTCGGATGCTCGGGCGTGCCAGGCAAGATGAAATACCCCAAAATCCCCACGGGAATGGTAACCAGCGCGCAAATGATGTACATCCACCGCCACCCCGCCAGACCATTCACGCCCTCCAACCTCGCGCTCGCCCCAGACTGAATCAACCCAGCCGTCAGCGTCCCGAGCGTCAACCCGGTATAAAACACGCCTCCCCTTCTGCTAATCTCATCACCGCGGTACCAGCTTCCAAAGATGTAGTGAATAGCCGGGTAAAACGCGGCTTCGAACCAGCCGATCAGAAAGCGGTAGCCGGCCATCTGGCCAAAGGAGTTGGCGCGGTACTGGGCCAAGGTGAAAAAGCCCCAGGCGATGTCGAGGAAGGGAATGGTCCAGTGCATGGGCAGGTAGGTGAAGAGGAACATGAAGGGGATTTGGCCGACGACGGCGCCGACGGTGTAGAGCGTTTGCAGCTGGACGAGCTCGTTGCCGTGGAAGCCGAGGTCTTCTTTAAGGCCGGCTACGTATGCGTTGTCTGTGAGGGGCCGGAGGAGTGGTGTTAGCTGGATTCCACTGTTCTTGGTGGGCCGGAAAAGGGGTACTGGGAAGAAGGACGGAAGGATGTACTGAGGTTGGCCTGGTCAATGTATTTGATCCAGTACGCAAGGAAGGCGTAGGGAACGATGAGCAGGTCGAGCTTCGTGATGAGGCGCCGCTCGCGAGGTGTGTCGCTGTCGGCGAACCATTTGATGTGGTACCATTTTCGTTTGACGGTGTCGAATTGGTGGTGAACCGCCATTGTGTTTGGTCAAGCTCTTTCCGAACTGGCCTTGAAGTGGAACGGACAGAAAGAACGACTTGCTCACCATCAAAGACCAAAACAACAAGCCAAAACGTCAACAAGATCTGGATATGGTTCTCTTTAAACTTGCACAGAGCGTTACGTCAATATCAGGTCGGTACCTTATCTACCACCCACGGATCGGGTCTAGACGAGACGCCAAGTGTTCCCGCCACGCAGGTTGATAACACCATACCTTACCTGAATAATGGTTGTGTGCACCGACGGGACGGACGACCCTAGAACCCCGGGATTGTCTGATGGTGTGCAGCCTCGACGTGAAACTGCCGTATGCCTAGGCCGACGAACTGACGAGGTATCCCATCGTCTTTGACCCTGAACAGAGTCAGCCACGTGGATTCATGGACTTTGCTAGCCCTACAGAGATGAATCTCCGAAGCCAACCTCAAAAAGTCATGTCGACCATGTCACAAACACTTGAAGATCAACTACCAAGATGGCTTTAAACTGTCACAGACCCGAACTGTTCGTCATCGCTCTAGTGTCTCGCCAAATGCCAAGAAGGAGGGACAGCAGGTACCGGATTTACAAGTTCAGGCGTGGGATGTCGCAAGCGCTAATCATTATCACGTACAGCACGTGTAGGGAGATGGTCGTCTGTTGACAGGGACGATCCAGCCCCTGGAAGATGAGTGGGGTGGGGGTCCGGGTTAGGGTTGCCCGGTCCCTCACACTTGCCATGGACACTCGCCTTTGATATCGCCATTTCGACGGTTATCATAATGCAATTAACTCCAAACGGAGGCGGTAGCAACCAATAATGGTTCAGCCAATTTTTTCTTACACCTTTTGCTTCTCAAAAACGCAGTGAAATCCGCTAACAGATGACACCTTATCCAGCAACATCAATCAGGATAAGCCAAAGTGGGTCCTTCTCCCCTTTGCTAACAACACGTCATCCAACCTCCACATCGCCTCAGACACGCGATCAGCATCCTTTCAGCCCTAGCTCAGCAACCGAGGCTACTACGACCACCACGACCACCGGTCTTCGGAGCTGAGAGCAATCAGTGGGGGTTACACGCACCCAGAAGCCGTGATATTCGACCATCGACCCCGCGAATGGTGTTATTGACGTGTTTTTTTGGTGATGTGGAACCTTCGGAAATAAGAAACCCGAGGTTCGAATGGGAGATACGGAGAGGAATGGTACACGGCGGATACGGTCGGGTACCACCAGACACGTGTCGAGGATGTGATGCCGCCGTACTTATGGTGAGGGCATGATTTGGGGGTTCACATACCTCTATACTTGCCCCTGACTTGTTGCGTCTGCGTGCTGTTCGACTTTTACATCCAGATTACTCACATTCACAATGGCAACAACAACAACAGAAGCGAACGTAAACGGTGAGGTTGTACCGGTGGCCGAAAAGCCGGGCGAACTCTCAGTGTCAGAACAAGAAGTCGTCACTTCCTCATCACCAAGCACAAGTGAGGCCAGCACTCCGGGCACACCAGAGACCTCAGTCAGCTCCCAACCTCAGTACAACTTCATCCCATTCGAGTCACATCCGGGATACCCCAAGTCTCGCATCAGTATCGTGAACAGGTTCATTGACCAACCACGAGAAGTCCGGGTTGCTGTTATTGGTGGTGGTCTATCTGGCATTCTTGCTGGTGTTCTGCTTCCGGCCAAGGTCCCTAACATCAAGTTGACCATCTATGAGAAGAACCATGACTTTGTGAGTAAAGCCTCCGTTCTCCTTCCCTTTCACCGAGCTTCTCAACTAACACACTACCAGGGAGGTACTTGGCTCGAAAATGTCTACCCCGGAGTGCGATGTGATATTCCCTCCCACGTCTACCAGTCAACCTTTGAGCCCAAGCTTGACTGGAGCGACCAATTCGCTGGCGGCGCCGAGATCCGGGACTACTGGCAAGGCGTAGCAAAGAAGCACAACGTATACCAATACGCACGCTTCCACACCAAAGTCGAAGGCCTCAACTGGAACGACTCCGAGTCCGTCTGGGAGGTAACCATCAAGAACCTTCAAACCGGCCAGACCACCACCGAAAAAGCTGACAGCGTCATCACCGCCATCGGCCGCTTCAACGCCTGGAAGCTTCCCGACTACCCCGGTATCGCCGACTACAAGGGCGTCCTCCGACATGCCTCACACTGGGACTCGTCGTTCGACCCATCTGGTAAGGCCGTAGCCGTCATCGGCAACGGCGCCAGCGGTATCCAGCTCGTTGCCAACCTCCAACCTTCGGTCACCCGGCTGGACCACTACGCCCGCAATCCGACCTGGATCGCGGCCTCCTGGGCGGGCGACGTCCGGCAAGCCGGGCCTCAGCCCTACTCAGACGAGCAGATTGCTCTCCTCAAGTCTGACCCAGATGCATACCTCAAGTTCCGCAAGGAGATGGAAGACAAATACTGGCGCCGCTTCAACGCTTTCTTCCGCGGTAGCAAAGACAGCACCGAGATGCGCGAGCGCTTCACGCAAATCATGAAGGAGCGACTAGCCAAGAAGCCAGAACTAATCGAGCACATCGTCCCCGACTTTTCTCCCAACTGCCGCCGCTTGACTCCCGGCCCCGGCTACCTCGAAGCCATCTCCGAGCCCAACGTGGATTACATCCGCACGCGCATCCGTCGCTTCACTGAAACCGGCATCGAAACCGAGGACGGCAAAGAGCGCAAAGTGGACGCCATCTTCTGCGCCACGGGCGCCAACGTCTCTCAAGTGATCCCTTTCCCTGTTGTTGCCAAGGGCAAGAATCTCCAGGATGCGTGGAACCCTGAGCTAAAAGGCAGGAGCGACGAGCACCACGGCTTCCCCTACACCTACCTCGGCGTCGCCACGCCCGGCTTCCCGAACCTGTTCTTCCTTCAGGGACCGCACGGTACGGGACCGAGCGGGACAGTCCCGCACAGCGCGGAGACGCAGCTCACACTGCTGGCGAAGATCCTACGGAAGGTGGGAAGGGAGGGCATCAAGAGCATTGTCCCTTCCAGAAAAGCAGCGGATGACTTTGTCGAGTACTCGGACGCCTTCTTCTCTTCTACGGTGTTGACGGATAACTGCAGCTCTTGGTACAACGGCGGCAGGCCGGGGGAGAGGATTCATGGTATTTGGCCCGGGTCAGCGGGGCATTTGACGGCTGTAAGGCAGAATCCCAGGTGGGAGGATTGGGAGTATGAGTATCTCGGGGAGACGGGCAATAGGTTTGAGTGGTATTTGGGTAATGGGTGGACGAGCAGGGAGGCGGATCCGCAGTCGGATATGACGCCCTATTTGAGGAGGCCGGGGGACAAGGTGGAGTTGAGGGATGTGCATGAGAGTTGGTGGAATTTGCCATGATTATCTGTATTGCTGGTGTTTTTCGGTTCCTTTAACGAGGAAACAATCCTCGACTTTCTACAAATTTGGAGAACATCGGCCGCTATATGAATTTCTTGCAACCGTATTGGAATGCACAGCATCCCAGGACATGACAGTCTGGAAGTTGAGAACCGTGAGATCAGCCAGTGCGAACAATGATCAAGCAGGTCCGGCCATCTTCTTGCTCTACCATCATGTTTCACTTTCGGAGAAATGGCGCCCCGAGAGTGATACCTGCCAGAATTTCAATCCCGTCTAGTCCTCAACAGCCAAAGTGGCAACCACCGGATCTCACCCATCACTTCCGGAGGTCTTAGGTAGGTACCGTTCGGCATATGCATGCAGTCAGCGCCGTCGAGGTGTTCATGCCGTCGAAATCATGACCGTTCCGGTCGAAGCCAAGCATCAAGCCAAGAAACTTCTTCCGCGGATAAAAAGCCCTTCGATCCAGGCACATCTCGACTTCCAGGGTCCAGACAAGGAAGTCATAACCCCCAACAACAACACCATCACACATCGCTTTCACCAAAATGCGGATCATATTTGCAAATCACAGTTGTAATCCTGCAATCCACGATCTTCGAAGCACTCAAGCACGTTTTTGACCCAGTCTCTGGCGAATAAGACGGAAAGGGTACTAGTCCACCTACAGTAGACTCAAACCGCTATTGCGTGCTCCCCTGGCATCTTTGCAACACAGTTGACCAACCCGTCTAGGGCGGATTGACACCAGCTGCAACTGTGAGCCGCTTATCTTTGGCAAGCCGACCTCTCCCATTGCACGCAGACAGCACGGAACCCAACTAAAATGCAACGTCAACCAGACTGGGACTTTCAGCGGTCTGCAACTACACAATCCACAATCAGAGTGGGATTGTAGCTTATCGTTGGTGATGCAATATGGAGGGGCAAGATTTTCATGCATGCATTATACGGCAGTGGAGGAAGGGAAGGGGGAAGTGAAAAGAGGAAGGAATAAATAAATACATTAGGGTTGTTTACATCCCAAGGTACATCTTGGCTCCTGTGTTTATAGCATTGTGTTGGAGCTTTTGTCTTGTTCATCCTCTCTGTAGAGCAGACTTCGAACATTTGATCAAGGCGACCAGATACACAAAGTCGACAAGATGGTGTCCTCCGATCCTCCGGACGAGTTCCCCTCCGGCTTGCCGCACCTGGATACGAGTGATGTCGAACCTCCAAAAGACCAGCAACATCCAGGTGTGTCCAGAGGCAGTTGAAGTTCCATCCTTCTTGTCTTTTCAGCATTGGAACGGAACACTAACACCGTCGTACAGTAAAATGGTACCGGTCATCAATGTTCAACATCACCATCGTCGGTCTCTGCAGTTTCTCCTGCCCCGGCATCTGGACCGCTATGAACTCGCTCGGCGCCGGCGGAGCCGCTTCTCCTAACCTCATCAACGCCGCCAACGCCATCACTTTCAGTCTCATGGTACTCTCCTGCTACCTGTCCAGTGCGTTGATGTACTTTATTGGTGTCAAGGGCGCTTTGATCTTTGGCTGGTACGTCCCTGCCCCCTTTCTCGCCAACCGTCCTCTTTCTAACAAACCCACAGCATCGGCTACGCCCCCTTCGCCGCCGGCCTCTACACCAACAACCGCTACGGCAACGAATGGCTCGTCCTCCTCGGCGCCGCCCTCTGCGGTGTCTCGGCCGGCGTCTTCTGGGCCGCCGAGGCTTCCATCGCCATGGCCTACCCCGAGCCCTGGAACAAGGGCAAAGCTTTGGGCTACTGGCTCTCCTTCAAGGTCTTCGCTCAGATGCTGGGCGGAGCCATCAATCTCGGTATCAACGCCAACAACGACCAAGCCGGCCAGGTCTCGTACACGGTGTTCTTGGTGTTCATCGCCATCCAAGCCGTCGGTCCATTTATCGGCTTCTTGCTCAACAGCCCCGACAAAGTCGAAAGAAAAGATGGCAAGAAAGTCGACTTGACAATCACCCAAAATCCATGGTCGGAAATCAAAGCCACCACCAAACTCTTCTTCACCAAGAAATTCCTTCTCCTTCTCCTCTGGATCGGCAACGCCGTCTTCTCCGAGTCCGTCTTCTTCACTTACCTAGCCATGTGGTTCTCTGTCCGCTCGCGAGCTCTGGGGTCGTTGATGTCGGGCATCGTTCCCGTTATCGGCGGAAACATCCTGGGGTACTGGCTAGATCGCAATAGCATCTCGCTGAAGATCAGGAGCAGAGTGGCGTTCTGGACGCTGGTGATCATCCAGGGCGCGTGGTGGACGTGGGCGACGGTGTTGGTGACGAGGTTCAAGGAGACGAAGCCGACTTTTGATTGGACGACGCCTGGGTTTGGTGCGGCGTTTGGGGTGTTTGTGCTTTTGGCCATGGGCTTTCAGCTCAACTATCTGTTCTTGTGAGTTGTCTTTCAGCTCTTTGAGGTTGTGGTTGATGTACTAACACCTGAACAGGTACTTCATCGTCCACAACATTGCGGAGAGCGATGAGGAGATCATCCGTTATGCTGCCCTCATCCGCGGTACCGAGTCCGCTTGGGAGGCCCTCAGTTATGGACTCGAGTCTTTGACTTTGTTCACTGAGGCTGGCGGAGTGTACATGAGCTTTGCCATATGGGCTGTGGCTATCTACCCTGCTTGGCATCTTCTCAGGCACTTCGGTGTTCAGAGGCCTTTGGTAGGAGACGAGTCGTATCCGGCAAGCATCGAACGAGTGGATGAGAAGGGCGCGATTAGTTCGGGAACAAGTTCGGGTGATGAGGCCGGTAATGAGAAGACGGTCAAGGCGTAACGATGGGAAGACAAAGCAACGAAAATAGATAGCGCAGAATAATACCAGTCCAATTTTAGTTGCAACATGAACAACTCATTGTTTCCTTACACGTTCTACTCTGGTATCAGGCAGTGCACAAACAGGACTCATGTACAGGACGCAGCTTTTGTAGCTCGAAGTCTGAAGCATGATACACCTTCGAAGAAGCACATGTTGGTAAAGTTGCCCCTGTTCTAGTTCTTGTTCCAGTCCAAGCGAGGGGTTACATGTCTCGAACGGCCAGGAGACGAGAAAAGTCAAGGACTTGGCACTCAGGAGTGACACATCCAAATATGAAGGAAAAGAGATGAAGACCAATGACATGCATGTGATTGTCAGACTCTAAATATCACTTGTTGTATTCAAGCTTTTTGACGCTTCGAGCAGATGACAGCAGTTCCTCTCTCTACAAGTCCGGAATCTTATGCTCCTCAGCCGGCACACCGGCTCTCCACTGGTATTTGGACGCAATGTGCTCCTCCAATGGATACTTCTGGCCCTCGGTACCATAGAAGTTTTCGCGGTATGTTCCCCCAGGAACAGCATAGTCGTCCCAGAAGAGACCGCGCTTCCGCAACTCGGGGAGCAGAAGATCGATGATATCCTGGAAAGACCCCGGGAAAAGGGCATATGCCTACAAACAAGTTTGTGTTAGTCCTGTACGGAAAATGGGGGTAGCAGGGATCACCTACAAAGTTGAAGCCATCAACATCGGCCTCATTTATCCAGGCCTCAAGGCCATCAGCCACCTGCTCCGGTGTGCCGACAATAATGGGACCGTTACCACCGATAGCAACGTGCTCGGCGACGGTGTGCTTTGTCCACTTTGAGCCGGGCGGCGAGAACCTGGCGTAGGCCTCCACGGTCGACCTAATCTGAAGTCAGAAACCATTATCTCACAACAAATGGAAACGAAGACAAACTCACCTAACAGCATTGCTCTCAACCTCCCTCAACTCTTCATCATCCCCATACTTGCTTAAATCCATGCCCGTCCACCCACCAAACAGCGCCAATGCACCTTCCGTGCTCGCATACTTCCTATAATCGGCCAACTTCTCCTTTGCTTCCTCTTCCGTCCTACCCAAAATCGGCGTCACCAGACTCAAAACCTTGATCTTGTTCCCATCCCTTCCAAACTTTTCCCGCGCCAACTGCCTCACCTCAGCGATATTCTTCGCACAAACCTGCGGCGCGTGCGAGCTGACAAAGATGGCTTCAGCATGCTGCGCCGCGAACAGCTTACCAGCTTTGGAGGTTCCCGCTTGCAACAGAAGCGGCACTCTCTGAGGCGTGGGCTGAACGATCGCGGGGCCAGGAACGGAGAAGAACTTGCTCTCGTGGTTAATCTTCCTCACGGCCTCCGGGTCGGTGTACACTCCCTTCTCGCGATCGAGCACAACCGCGTCGTCCCGCCACGAAGAAGCAAAAAGCTTGTACATCACCCGCAGATATTCCTCCGCTTGCTTGTAACGCTCATCGTGCGCCACTTGCTTTTCCCGCCCAGCGATGTTGCGAGCAGCGCTGTCCAGGTAGCTTGTCACGATGTTCCAGCCCAGTCTGCCGTTGGTCAAGTGATCAACTGTCGCCAGACGGCGGTGCAAGTGATACGGCGCTTCGTAGCTGGTGCTAACAGTGACGCCGAAACCGAGAGATTTTGTTGCAGCCGCCATGGCGGGGACTACAGACAGGGGCTCGTTGACGGGCCATTGCGCGCCGGAGACGATGGCGGGGACAAGGGAATTCCGGTAGACGTCGTAACCGCCGAGGACGTCGGCGATGAAGATGCCGTGGAATTTGGCAGATTCGAGGAGCTTGGCGAGCTCGACCCAGTGCTGGACGGAGGTGAAGTTGTGGGACTGGTCGGAGGGGTGGCGCCAGAGGCCGGGAGATTGGTGACCGGAGCCTGGATGGAGGAGTTAGTGCGTTTGTTTCATGGTGAAGTTGGTGGATGGGATCACAGTGTTCAAGGTGAACACAGGGATATTTGATGGCAAAGTGAAGTTGAAGTCATTGATCTGCTTCAGAGTCTTGTTGTTTTCATGTTTTCTTGCGAAAAGGGGTCAAGTGGGCCGGAGTGGGTCATCTTACACATCTCGACGAAGGCATTGATGATGAGCTTCTTCTTGGGCCTAGTTTGGCCTGACTCGCCTGTTGAGTTGGACATGGCTGCTGATGTGTCTCAGGGAATAGATTGTGAGGGTTTGTTTCACTTTGCGCTCAAGTGCTTGTTGATTCACGTCGTTGGTGTCACTGATATCTGAGCCCGTTGTTGTCGCCAAGGTCTCCGCAAAAGGGGTTTGTTGACTTTTGCCCAGATTTGAACAAAACAAACGGTCAATGACGACGACGACGACCAAGGCGATTCGCCATTATAAGGGGCACCCAAACTGTGTTACCAAGATGCTATTAATCACTCAAAGATGTCAAAGAGTGTCGTGATAGTCGAGATTGCTACCCGCGTTGCCGAGTTTGTGACTGGTGTCGTGCTCGAAAACGGTTGTGGCGATTGCGTGATTGACGCGGGGATGGTGCTCATCAGCATGGCACCAACCCCGACCTCTCGCCAAGTGCTTCATTGTTCTGACACTACAACCCGCCTCAACCCATTCATGTTGTCAGCATCGCCAGACTCACTACGGAGATAGCATCCAGTCCTTGTAATAATACCCGAGGGATTGGCGCTGCCGACGGGACATTGATAGCCATCGCGGTCCCCCTTGCGCTTGCACGGCCTCGCGGAGCAGAGGACACTCTGCAGTCTGCAGTCCGCACCTCATGCGAATTTTGCCCCTGCTCCCGATTATCGGTACCCGTTCTACCGCGGACGATGATGGCACCAACAGCAAGTGTGGGGGTCCATTGTCCTTCCCATATCAGAGCGAGACTGGATGAGCTGCCGAGCTGTAATCAAGGGGGGCAACAGGGTGTGGTGGTTGTCCAACGGCAGCCTTTGGCTCTTCCCAATAGATGCGCACATCAATTGAGTCGAATCCGACCGAGATGGCGCAATTCAATCCAACACTAGACCGGATGGTCAGGCACTCGATGGAGATGATCCGAAGTGTTCGCGTTGGATTCGATTAGGTCTATCAGTGGCTAGTAGTTCCCTTCCTGCAGGGCTGTCGATGTTCCCTTCCGTTTCAGAGGGTTTATAAATTCCGGTAACTTTCGACTCTTCATGTTGTTTGCTGGAGAGTACAACAAGTCAACGAGCCAGAAATAACGAACCGGAAGTCACAAACACCGATCTTGTACTCCGACGCACTAGGTACTTGAACACTACTCAATTGCTAGTACACTTCGACCCTGGATGACGCAAGCACCTTGAGCACGCCTTGAGCCAACATCATGTCTTTCATCAAACGTTTGTCCCTGCAGAAGCTCCGCAAAAACAGCTCGTCACCTACCAAGAACAACCAGCAATCGCAGACACAGCACGTTGAACAGCAAGAGCCACTACCGGAACAAGACATTGTCATCGGCAGCGGCAACCACAGCACCAGTACCACAGACGTGGAGCCTCTACCGACACCAGAGAAACAGACAGTGCTCTTGCTACATGCGGCAAAGCAACCATATCAGCTCACAGAAGACTATCCCGTCCCACAATTAGAAGGGGAGCACGATGTTCTAGTGAGGACACAGGCCATTGGGCTTAATCCCATTGATTGGAAGGCACCGTGAGTTCAAATCGTCCCATACTTGGGGTCAACGGCCGCTAACACGCATGAAGTGACTTCAACTTTGCCATCCCAGAACTACCATACATCTCTGGTCGTGAGTTAGCAGGTGAAGTTGTTCAGACTTCCAGGAAAGAGTCGAGGTTTAAGCCCAGGGATAGGGTATGACACTTTCATCTCATTCCATCATCTCACATTCATCTTACATCCATTTATGTTTCATCCCGCTCCATCGCCATCTTGATCCCCCATCTCGTCTCACAATACACCACTAACACCACCAGGTCCTCGCCATCTCCACCGACTACCGCGACCTCCGCAAAGCCGCCTACCAACAATACGTCATCTCCTTCGACTACAACACCGTCCGCATCCCACCTTCCCTCTCCCCCGAAGAGGGTTCCACTCTCGGCGTAGCCTTCGTCGCCGCCGCCCTTTCCCTCGGCGTGTGCATGGGCGTCGACTTCTCCTCCATCCTCTCCGGTCCTGATCTCTTCTCCCTTCTCCGCTCCTCCGTTCCCCAGGAGTCCCTAGCAGAGGACATCCGCTCCGAATGCCTCGACGGTATCCGTTCTCATGAAAGGGCCAAGACAGGCGACTGGGTAGCCGTATGGGGAGGAAGTTCAACAAGTGCCAACCTGACGATCCAGCTAGCCAAGCTCGCAGGACTGAAGGTCGTGACAATAGTCGATAAAGCCAAGCACGGCCTACGGCTATCCAACCACGAGGTACTCAAGGCCGACTTGCTTGTCGACAGCCACGATCCTGAGAGGGCAGTACAGATCATCCGCCAGAACCTCAAGGGAAAACTCCGCTTTGGTGTTGACACACGCGGGCGCGAGAGCGCCACTTCGTTGCTTCATGCCCTTTCCCCCGATAACATCGACTCTCCTCCGCTACCGGCCGGCGTCGGCGAGACGCCACCCTCCCCGCCTGGCACACCCAGGGAGGAGACGCTCCTGGGAGCGCACTTGATTGGTCTTACTGGTCTGCCGAAGCAGCAAGCACCTGAGGGAACCATGTTTCATACGGTACCGATCAAGTTGTTCCATGAAGTTCCCGAGGTTGGTGAGGCGTTGTGTCAATGGTTGGAGAGGCTGTTGGCAGAGGGGTTGGTGAAGGCACCAGAGATTATTGATGTTGAGCAGGGGCTCGGGAGTATCAATAAGGGGCTTGATAGGATGAGGAGAGGGGAGATTAGCGGGGGGAAGCTGGTTGTTAGGGTTGCTGAATAGACCGTGGCATGGAGATGGTAGTGGCTGCATGGGACTGGGTTTTGGGCTACGCAAGGTTAGGAGAAGGAAAGAAAATGGGACATTCTTCGGGATCTTCGTCATAGCGCTGTGGTACCTTAATTTGCGCGGTTGCAGACGGATACAGGCCCTTGATAGACCGTTCTAGGTAGTAGATCCTTTCCATGGAGAATGGTTCATAATATGTGATGGCCAAAACGTATTCCCATTTTTCAAGATTTGCTCCCGGGTACAATGGTTCGAGATATTTCTTGGCCAAAACGAATCCCCTATCCGTTCCTTCTTGTTCCGTTGTTGATCGATGGATACCTCTAATGACCCTGGCAGATGGTAGCGTTATTGAAACCAGGTCCTTTGGCCAGTAGACGTCCGCTGTTTGCCCGCTGTTGTGGACATTGTGGCTCGGGGCATCGCTGTTTGCCTTCCTTCTTCTCTCGGCCTTCTTCTTGTCGATTGTCCAAGTCAAGCTTGGATGACCGGTGAAGCCATGGATGAAAATGATGCTGCAAGCCGCGTTAAAAAGTGTGCCCCGAGCTACGGATGAGATAGGAGTGGCGGACTCACTCAAGCTCGGCTCGGTTCAAAGAGCAGCGAGATACCCTGCGCTCTGACCATCGTTGCTAAATGCGGAAGAGCATAGCATGGAAGTAGGTTATGTATGTCAACGAGGCAGCGCTCGTGTGAGGCTTGATGTTATGACCGAGTTACCAAATTCTTTCATGTACGACGACGGGCATGTTGAAAGGTCGAGAACCCGAAGCGGGGCAACATCCTATCAATTAGGTTGTCAGCCGCAGCAACCAACTAGCAATCTTACATCTGTTCTCGAATGGTTAGCTCGAGGGTTACTGTGTAGATACGTCTATGTAGTTATTGAGCTGCAGACCGTACCGTGTGAACCTACCTGGAAACTGCAGCGGACAACCATTGGTCGTTGTGTGAGAAAAAAGCGACTGGGAGGCTTAAGCATACCTCAACGGTTAGTCGTCACAGCTTTTGCTGGTGGACCACAGCTGAGCTGCCGACAAAAAATATACCGAGTTATGAACGATATCACGGAAGGGGAAGACAACCCGGACCCGACGGCTGATAAGCGAACAGAAAGCAACGAGCCATAACCATTTTGATGCGCCTGATGAGAAGCCTGTAAAAGAAAAACACACACCCTAAAGAGGTATAATTACACCGGTTGTTGTCATGACGTGAAAACCTCCTTCCATTGTCCTGATTCCCTTGCTAACCTCTACCTCTGCCGCCCGAGTCCATGCCCACGAAAAGAATAGCGACAAATCCCAAACGCTGAGAGATAGAGAAGACTATCAAGCAGAAGAAATCGGGAAAAAAAGGTCTATTGTTCGAAATGCATCGCTAACCCTTTTTTGACCCCCACATTCTAATCCTCTCATTGCGCTGGGAAAAAAAAAAAAAAAAAGGCTGCAAAGACGGGGATCTATCCGAGAGTCGTCCTGACCAGGGTGAAGTCCAGACGCTGAAGCAGTTCGCCTGCCATGAAGCGGCGAGTTACCCTGGCCACTTGATGTCTGGAGCGGTCCAATCGTCGGCGACAGTTTCGGTCACATATTCGACGAACACATCAGTGCCGTCTCCATGTCTTGTGATTGGGCCCCTGCCACAATAAATCCTCCCCAGTCCTCTCATCCTTTCTCTTTTCCTGCCGTGTCGACCCGGGTATCCTTTTGCCGTCACCATCAGTTCGCCTCCGACTGCCGCTATCGTCAACCTCCTATCTGGCAACAGCAGCAGTCAGGACCTGCGTCCTGAAGAAACCGCCCTTGGTGCGCTCAATAACCTGCTGGTATACCGAGCTCGGGGGGTGGTTCATGACGACGGTGCCTTCCTTGTAGTCGATCTTGGCATCGAGGCGGGTGTCGCGAATGAGGTTGACGATCCACTTCTCGGCGTCGTCGTTGTTGAGGCCCAGGCGGGCGCTGAGGTCCTTGAGCGAGATGCGGGCGTGGATCTTGCAGTAGCTCTCGAAGATGAGATGGCGGGCCGAGTCGACAAAGTCGTCGGCGTGGGCGAGCAGGAAGAAGTCGCTCCTCAGGACCTCCTCGGCAAGCGCGAGCTGTTGCTGGGCCTCCTCAAAGTCAAAGTCGATGCACAGAGCGTGGACGAAGCGGGTGACGGGGTCCTGGTACTCGTAGGCCTCCTGCTTCACGATGCGAACAATGTCCTTCATCTGCTTCTGCTGGACACCGGCATTCTTGGCGCGGCCGCGGTTGGTGATGACGGCGACGGTGAGATAGCGGAGGATCCAGGGTGAGTTGGCCTGGATGGTGTTGATGAAGCCGGCGTTGAAGAAGAGGTCGAGGAGGGGCTCACGGGCCTTGTCGTAGTTGAAGAGGGGGAAGAGGGCCCAGTGGACGAGCTGGGTGCGGTGCTGCAGCTGAGCAAGCGGGTTGTTGGCGAGCCTGGTGTCGATGCTCTCGCGCACCTTTTGCAGCTCCTCCATGGCGGACTCCCAGTTCATGGTGAGGATCTCGCAGGCGAGACGACCCCATGTGGCGTACGAGACCTTGTCGTTGTCGGTGGAGAGGACGCGGAAGCGGTAGAGGAGCTCCGAGGCGTCGGCGTAGTTACCGCACGAGTACTGGAGCTGGCCAAAGTCGTAGAGGGCGTTGACCATGTCGATGGTGACCTGTTGCCGTTTCTACATCAGCCTGTGTTCAATATGGGAGGTTATATAGGGGGGGTCTCACGTCGTGCTCCTTCTTCAAAAACTCCAAGTTGGCCACCTTGTCGGAGCGCAGGTTGTTGACGACATCGTCGCGCTGCAGCAGCTCGGTGATCTTGGCCGTCTCCTGCTCGTACTTTTCGAGCTGGTGGAAGACCTTTTGGCGGCGCTCGGCGTACTCGGCGGGGGGCTCCTTGAGGCCCTCGAGCTCGCAGTAGAGGTTGGCGACGTAGTCGGTCATGTTGGTCTTCTTGAGGAGGGCGTACTTGGCGGCGAGGATCTCGCGAGCCTTGTCGGTCTCATCTTCCCCAAGGCGGCCGGCGTTGAACTCGAGGAGGGGGAAGATCATGTGGCGGTCGAGATGGGGAGCGAGCTTCATGACGAGGTCATAGTTGGCGGGCGCGACGTCGCCGTTGGTGGTGGCGGGGGATGTGGAAGCCATCTTGGGATGTGTGTGTCTGTGACTGTGTATGTGGTGGTGATGGTGATGATGTTGGATGGTGGTGATGACAGACACGGAGCAGTGGACGACAAGGTCAAGTCGAGATCGGGTCGAGTCGAGGCCTGGAGACGGGAAGGGGGGGGGTATTACGGTGGGATAAGATAGGGCCGGGGGAGGGGGGAGGGGAGGGTCGGTCGACTATCAGCGAAAAGGAAGAAGGAATATGGAAAGGGCCGTGTCTCCAGGTTCAGTTGCCAGGCGCTTTCGATATGCGACCTGATCCGCCAAATTTCTCTTTGTGAACTTCCCTCTGGTCCAGTGGTTTGGTGGGGTCGAAAATTGGGAAAATGCGGTTCAGTAACAAAAAAAAGCACGGGCCACCAAATTGTGCCTCTGTTTCATTTCACAATGGCAGCTGAATGCGGTGTCACTTCTAGGCTTCACGGTGGGGTGAGTTTAGAGCATCACAAGGCCTGGAGCTTCAGCGAACTTTCAGCACTTCGGCGCAACAGGCGGGGACCCCCGGGCGGTCAATAATTCTGCCGATTACCGACCAAATTTCCAGAACCCGACGAACGGACCCGCCGCGCGGAGGACACGGCCCAGGGCAGTGCACGGGACGCGGGACCGATCCGACTCCAGCGAAGACAAGCCAGCCATTGAACCGCGATCCGAAACGGGGGACCTCTCGGCCGCAGCGCAGGTCCAATTCCAGATCCCAGCCAAGCCTATCAGATCCCGTTGCGACCGAACCCAGGCTCCCAACTTTCGCGACATTCTTCTTTCTCTACCACAACCACACCACACAACAACCATGTTCCGCCCAACCTTCCTCTCCCTCTCCCGGGCCATCGCCCAGCCCGCAACCACCCTCACCGTCCGCGCCGCCTTCTTCCAACCCCGATTCTACTCCTCCGCCGCCGCCGCATCGCAACCAACAAAAACAACAACGACGACACCATCACAACCCACCACACCCATCCAGATCCAGATCCAGACCGAGGGCACCGCCGCGCCAACAGAATCTACGACGACGACGAAACCCGTCGCGAAGCCCTACCTAGTAGGCCGCGCCTGGACCCAGCGCCTACCCGTCTACCACGTCGCCAAGCGTGGTGGCAACAAGAAGCTCACGCAGATCAAGAAGGTGCAAGGTGATGGCCAGGCTCTGCGCAGGGATCTTGCGGAGTTCTTGGGGCTGGAGGTGAAGGAGGTGCGGGTCAAGGTGCCGACGGGACATTTGGAGGTTGATGTGAGTTTTTTTTTTTTTTTGCA
>HF970597.1:39950-52369 GCA_000604205.2 Neurospora africana FGSC 1740
CCGAGTGTGGAAGTGACATTGGAAGATCCCGCTCATGGACTGGCTTATAAGCGGGCACTAACAAATTAATTCGCCAATCAATGGTCGCCAATCGTCCCGTAATCGCCGGGCTGTTAGTGCAATGATTCAGTTGACAAGGGACCTGAATCACGATCTTGCGCTTTGGCGTCTTACTGCTAAGGTTTTCAGAGGCAGTTTGTCATCGGACCATGCCGAGCTTCCCTTGAGCGGGCAGCTTCTTCCGTCTGGCTTCTTTTTTTCTCTTTTCTCTTTTCTCTCTTTTCTCTTTGTTCTTTCTTCCTTCCTGGCCTCACCCTCTCCGTGGCCCGTCATTGTGTTTACTCCATTGGCGATCAGAGGCTCTGACATGTTGTCCACCAAATCCCACTAACTCCGGATCCGACCCCTCCATTTGCCAATCTTTCCTGGAGAATCCAGCCAAATTGGAAGTTGCGCGACAAGTTCGAAAGCTCCAAGCCCGCGATATCTCCGCCGCGAACACAAACAACTGCCAGTCTGCCGCCATGGCGTCGTCCACGTACAAGGACAAGGACACTGGCGTCGTGCTCTCCTTCAACGGCCAATGGATCAGCTGGACTCACACTGTCGTTGCCTATGGTATGTCATATGTCATTGTTTACTTGCGGCACTAGAGGCTATTCCCAGTATGCACATCACATGCTAACACCTCCCAATGCGACACCAGCTGCCTTCCTTAGCGCCCTCATCATCGGATGTGCCCTCCACTACCACAAGATCGTCAAGAACGAGTGGTATGGCTACCCGGACGAGTGGTTTCCCTCCGTCTCTGCCACCATTGGCGACCGATATCCCGAACGATCCGTCTTTATGATCTTCATCGCCATCACTTCCGGTACGCTCTATAATACAATCCCCCAAACCACACAATGCGCCTTGCGCCCGCCATGCTAATGTCCGGCAGGTCCGAGATTCGCCCTTGTTGGACTTTGGTATCTCTTGACTGCCAAACCCGGTCGTGTCCTCCCCAAGGCGATTGCGATATCCGGTTTCATCCGAACTCTTACTTGCGGCGGCTGGACCTACATCACCTCGACCGACGACCATGACTGGCACGATATCCTCATGATCTTGTACATCGTCTTTACGATTCCTTGGACCACCGGATGCATTGCGCTTAGCCCTCCGAACCCAAAGGCGATCAAGTACAGGAAGTGGATTGCTGGAAGCTTCTTTGGCACTTTGGTTCCCTTGGTCTACTTCTTTATCCAGCACAAGGTCCACCGCGTGGCCGGAGGTAGGTCCCAGTCCCGGAGACACTCTTGCGCCAAACGGAACGCAATGCGCTAACCTTTGCGCCTATGCCCCACACAGCCTACACCGTTTACGCCTTCTTCGAATGGGCCCTCATTCTCTTCGACGTTGCCTTTGATGCGGTAACTGCTTTGGACTTTGACACGTTCGAGGTGGTTGTCAAGGATGTCAAGGGCGCGAGCAAGGGGTACGTCCAATGGCTCCCACGGTGAACCTCTGTTCTCTGTTTTTGCGCGCTTCTGTACATACACAACCATGTGTGCAATGCCCAAATCAAAAAAAGACAAGCCAGATTCTAAACCGACTTTCTGAATAGTGCCAACACCTCATCCGTTCCTACTGCCGTACTTGAGAAGGAGTAAGCAAGCCATTGACCCTTTCCGCTCCTCCCGTTCCCGTGTTTCAGCACGACCAAGACACTAATAAAATTGTTACACGAACAGGAAAGAAAAGGCCACCGCTGGCGTATACTCTGCAGGGTTCAACCTGAGCCATGCTCTTGACATTGCCGCCGATGTTTACCATGGTGTACGTACAATACCTACTATACACCACAAGCCCTTGGAGCAGTTCTGTCTGACATGGTTGTAGTTCGTCTTCTGGTCCACCCTGACCAGCTTGGGTCTTGTCATCTGGTGTAAGCCTACGTCCAAATCTCCCAACCCAGCCAAGCATACTGACTTTTGTAGACTTCCCCCTCTGGCACATGGGCATCTCTGGCTATGAAGCCTTCGTCATGGCCACCATTTCCCCCATCTTCCTCGGCATCCGGCCTTTGCGCTCCCTGGTTGTCAACAACCAACGGCTCTTCCATGTCCTCTCGCTTGCGGGTTTGGTGGCCTACAAGGTTGACGACCCCGTCTACCGCCTCTTCGCCGTCGGCTTCGGTGTCTTTATGGGCTGCCTTGCCTGGGCTGCTACTTGGTCTTCGGACTCTGTGCACCCTTCCAGGCTTGAGAGCCGCGTCATTGCCTGGCTCGCCGGTCTTCTCATGTCCTCTATTGCCAAGTTCGCCTGGTACACCAACAACCCCATCTGGCCCATCATGCACGCCGAGAACGGTGGGTGGAACGGTACCGGTCTTGTTCTTGCCGTCTTGGCTGTGCTCAGGTTCACCCGCAAGGCTCCCCTTAACAGCTGGGACATCAACGAGCAGAAGAACGGCTCTTCCCTCCTTTCCGCCATTGGCATTGGTGGTCTCTTCTTCGCTATCCACTCCCTGCTCTCGGACACCAGCACCATGATCCTCTGGGTTTGGGGTGGCTTCCCTGTGCGTGGCCCTGTCTCCAACGTCCATGCCTACTACACCATTGCCGCCATGACCGGCGGTCTCCTTATTGGTATCTTCAGGCCTGGCATGGTTACCAACTGGACCGCATACGGTGTTGCCTGCGTTGGTGCTGCTATGCTCACCTTGTATGAGCAGTGGTTCGGCTATTATGGCGCCTTGATCTTGACCACCTACCTCATGGCCATCGCCGTGCCCTTGATCAGCAAGGCTGCCAAGAAGAACCCAGCTGTCACTTTCGGTGTCGGTTTCCTGTTCTACAACCTCCTTGTCCTCTTCCACGTTTGGGTTGTTGCCTACGCTTTCGTCCCTGGTGGCCCTTACGTCCGCGAGCACACCGATTGGATCATGATCGCTACCATGCTCACCATCGGCACCGGTGTTTTTGATCTCGTTTCCGGACAAGCCAGCCGCAAGTACGCTGCTTCCACCGATCGTCGCAGCTCTTCGTTCGGCCACCGCAAGTACCACGTTGGCATCCTCGGCCTCCTCAACATCCTTTTCCTCGTCGCCAACTTCCTCCGCTTCCCCACGTATGACTACAAGCCCTACCACGCTGAAGACCGCCTCTTCACGGCCGGCATTTGGACTATTCACTTCTCGCTCGACAACGACATGTGGTCTTCTGAGTACCGCATGCGCGACCTCATCAAGGAATTGGAGGTCGATGTCATCGGTCTTTTGGAATCTGATCTCCAGCGGATCATCATGGGCAATCGCGACACCACGCAGTTCCTCGCCGAAGATCTCGGTATGTACGTCGACTACGGTCCGGGTCCCAACAAGCACACGTGGGGCGCCGCTTTGCTCTCCAAGTTCCCGATTCTCAACTCTACTCACCACTTGCTCCCCTCCCCCGTGGGCGAGCTGGCCCCCGCTATCCACGCCACGCTCGATGTCTACGGCTCCCTAGTGGACGTCTTCGTCTTCCACTCCGGTCAAGAAGAAGACCCCGAGGACCGCCGTCT
Source organism: Neurospora africana FGSC 1740 (assembly GCA_000604205.2). Classification (NCBI taxonomy): domain Eukaryota; kingdom Fungi; phylum Ascomycota; class Sordariomycetes; order Sordariales; family Sordariaceae; genus Neurospora; species Neurospora africana. The sequence goes on from HF970597.1 coordinate 43,500, forward strand.
CCAATCCGAATACCTCGCCAAACTCATGGGCTCCATCCCCGCCGACCGGCCCGCCGTTCTCCTCTCTTATCTCGTTACCAAGCCGCTGGAAGGGAACTACAACACGTATGTCTCCGATATCTCCGGCATGCACGATGTCGACTACACGGATTGGGACAGGTGGTGCGAGTATATCCTTTACAAGAACCTGCGCCGCACGGGCTACGCCCGCGTGAGCAGGTCAACCATTACAGATACGGAGTTGCAGATTGCCAAGTTTGTAGTGCCTAAAGATGAAGGGGATAAGGCGAGGATATCGGCAGCGAGCAAGGAACAGAGGGATAGGAGAGTGGATGAACAGCAGGTGCCGGAGGGGTGGAAGTTCCCGGCAATGTTTAGGGGAGAGGGTGTTAGGGGGCATCATTATCATGTTTTTGATGAGCCTAGGTACTATTTTTATTTTTAGGGGAGGAAGAGGGGAGGAGATGGATACGCAGAGGGTAAGCGGAGGCAAACAAGGGGAGAGATGGGACACCGGCAGTGGCCAGTGAGGGGTTTACTTGGGTTTGTCTTGGTTAGATAGGGGTCGGCAATGATTCGACGGGTTAATGATGGATGAAAACTCGAAGCTGTAAGGAGATCCTGTAGTAATTGTATGTTACGGCTTTACGTGTAATGGATTTGGCGCTGGTACTTATTTCCTTTGTGATTGGCGTCGATGTCACCTGGCGCCATTTGGACTCGGTATGGCATTCCGCAATCTTGAGGTGGTCTGTTCAGTTCCTTCCATACTACCATCATGAACCCTAACCCCTGCAACTTGCAGATCTGGAGTGTTGTGGGAGGAGAAACCGGGCCAGGCAAGAAGTACTAAGTACCAGCTCTCGCCACCAAGCAAAAGATACCTGAACCCAGGCAGGTAGCCTACTCATCCTCTAGACTTACTACTCTTTGGGTTGAAAGAGTTCCTCCTAGGACGTGTGGATCTATCGAGCGATGAGAGCAAACCGACGGAAGCCATCACGAAGCGGAAAGTTAAGTTATAGGATGAAAAACTTGGGACGACTTTTTGATGTTTCTGGGGATGAGCGTTGCCCAGTTTCTTCAGCACACATCAATCTGGAGGACGGCTAAGGCTCGATGGAGGTTGAAGAAGAGATGACGGAAGGGGTATCTGTTTTGCAGGAGCACCACCTTAAAAATACCTACCTGGAAGGGAAGCCAATCGCTCGATCTGTACTAGGATTACCACGGTTTGACCTTTGAAAAAGTAAGCCACCAGCCAGTGAAAGGACAGACAGGCATAGCAGGAGAGCCACGGCAGGGCAGACATAAGTCAGCCTTGACAGGAGGGACCCAGTCAAGGTTGTCTTGGTTATAAACAAGCCGCCCAAAACTGGACATCTGTCCAGGACTTACTCGAGAACAATGAATACCACAAGTTCATCTTCACCATCAAGTCCGTCTCTACGAACTGCGACTAACTTCTTACATAGCCTTACCGCCTTGCAACCTAAGTTGGGAATATATCCAAGGATCCCTTTTCGAATTGACGAAATGTTTATCCTGGAGGAGAGAATTGCTAAACAAACTTCCATTTGCTCATATAGATTAGACATAACGCCGTTTCTAATATACAAAATACGTCTTTGGATGAAAACAGAGAATGCTCAGTCTCATCAACCAAGCACGTTACTTCCCTACCTAGCGAAGATGTCACTTTTTCCAGCCCGACCAAGTCTTTTGAGGATGACTTCCCTTTCTTCGACATCAGGTTTCGGAAGGAAGCGTTTAAGTAGGTAATCATGAAGCTCGACCTGCTCATCGTCCCTTACGCCTTCCTTCTTCCTTTTCTCCCTCCGTTTTCTGGGCATGAAGGTCCCGTCTCGTCTCTCTCAATTCACCGGACCCCACACGGACTCTCGGTTTAGTTCCCATCTCAACGTCGGCCATCCCAAGATTCCCGAAAAACTCCATATCCACAACTACCAAAATGGTTTCTAAGCTCGGCCTCACTATTCTCTACGAGCCATTCCCCCCAAGAAACCTGAGCAGCTGAGCTCGAGTGAGTTTCTTCGCTTTCTATGTCGTTACTTCCTGGGTCCTGAGCCGCGTGCTAACTGCTGATTCTGAACAGCATCGTCTTCTTGCACGGCTCCAATGGTCACCCAAAGGCCACGTGGACTCTGAGGTCCGGTCAACATAACTTGTATTGGCCGAAAGACGAGCTCCCCAAAGCAACCCCGACCGCTCGAATCCTCACATTCGGCTACGACTCGAACATTCGGCATGTATTCGGAGGCCCATTCAGCCAGAACACAATCTCGGACCATGCCCGGGAATTTCTATTGTCTTTGATAGATGCTAGAAACGTTGAAAACGCAAGGCTACGTCCCCTGGTTTTTGTGGCGCATAGCGCCGGTGGGTTGGTCGTCCGGGAGGCCCTTACCATAACAAGTCAACACAACAGCGTCCGGGCCCGTGGTCGCCAATACGAAGAAATCTTGGAGTCGACAATCTCCATCTTGTTCTTATGAACCCCGCACCGAGGGGCAGAACCGCGAAGTTTCATCCATCGGTTGGCTACAACTATCGTGAAGATAGTCGGGTTCAGGGATCCGGTCCACGTCGTCAATGCCCTACTACCTGACACCGCATATCAGAATAGAGCCAGGCTTACGCAGTTCAAGAACCTGGTTACCGAAAAACAATGGACTATTCACACATTCTAGGAAGAATACGACTTTGCAATACTTGGTGGTAAAAAGGTTCGTTTTATTCTCTATCTCTTTTCCTACCTCTAGAAATCACCAATAAGCTAATTGGGCGCTGGGTACCTAGGTAGTTCATCATCTGTGTCGCTTTCACTGCCGGTCGGATGATATTGAGTACCAGAAGGCGGTCAAGGCCGGTTGTAATAATAGCCCGAACACCTCACGCATAGGACATTACGCCTTCGGCATCCTTTTGCAGGCATCTTTGGGTCTTTATTACACCTCGTGGTCGGGATTCAAGACATTTTCAGCATCAGACAATTCCTAATAGACTTTAGCCGATGTGCTTCCAACTTACCACCAGGCATATCGCAGCTTTGCAACAGCCTTTCTTGAATAGAGCGAGCGGTATTGGACTGTCTATATGCGGTTTATTATCACGACCACTCGCCCGCCTCTGTAGCACTTCTCACGATCTCCTCCCAAGTTCGCCGTTGAGGTTACATCCACAGCTACACGTCTGCGCCACACGATCACAGGTGGCGGGCGGCCTGTCGGATGCCCTCCAATCATCGGGTGCTGAGCTGAGCTGAGCCTCAACCCACTAATCCTCAAAGAGCGTGATGCAGATCAGCTACACGTCAGGCTCTGTTTCGGGCACAGCTCGTTGGGACGTCGGGAAGGTTTGAAGTTTTCAGGACGCACCTGTTCGCACCGGCGTATCTCATCTCGATATCACCGCCGCCCGAATACAGCAATACCTCGGCGCGAGAAGTCGGGTCTCACTGTTTCAGCACGTGCCCTGCGAATTTTTTTGGTAAGAAGTACCCGGAAAAGTTGACCAAAGGTCTCAAAGCTAACATCTCAGTGTCGTTGGAACCCCAAACCCACATGGCTACCCGCATGTGTTCAGCAACTGAACCAAAATGATTTACGATCGTGGTATAACAGTTCTTCAGGAACCAACCGATGCAGAAGTGGAGTATGTCAAGCACCTTTTTGGTTCTGTTGCTGCTTCTGTGTCCTCCCCAATTCAGGCTTGACTGCTAATCACATGCTGCATACCTACAGTATCGTCTTTGTACACGGGTTTACCGGTCATCCAAAGTCGACCTGGACGCTCGATGCCGCGAAGGTCAAGAAACGGACCAAGACTAACAGAGGCAGACCTAGCGGTGCCGTTTTCTGGCCGCAAGATTTGCTTCCGACCACTGTGCCGACCGCTAGGATCTTCACGTACGGCTACGACACCAAAATTCGTCACTTCCTCCAGGGGCAGATAAGTAGGAACACCGTTCAAGATCACGCGTGGGACTTGCTATGCGCGGTGGAGGCCCAAAGAAGGTCTTCTCTGGAAGAATCCCGTCCATTGGTCTTTGTCGCCCACAGCTTGGGCGGCGTGGTTGTTAGGGACGCTCTCAAACAAGCCAGCCATTGTCAAGCCACCCACCCTCACCACCACGCTCTTTTTCTTTCTACAGTTTCAGTCATGTTCTTCGGCACCCCTCATCGAGGTGCCGATCCTCGGAGCGGCTTGCACCGCGTCATCTCTGCTTCCGCCATCGGGATTGGGATGAACGTCAATAGGCACATCATGGACACTCTGCTTCCAACCATTGGGAGACCAACCGACGTCGATGACTTCAAGATGCTAGCATGGGAAGCAAAATGGACCGTCTACTCATTCCAAGAAGAAACCGGTGTTGGCCTCCTTTTTGGTAAAAAGGTTTGCTGTTCCTAGCTGTCCCCTTGCGTCACCATATTCTGTCCACGAAGCTAATCTTTCCGTCATAGGTGGTAGAGGACAATTCGTCTTACCTCGGCCCTCCCGTAACTGAGACCATTCAGCACATCAGTGACAACCATATGGACATGTGTCGTTTCCATGGGCTGGACGATCCAGGCTATCTCAAGGTTGCGGCTGCCTTTCAACGGATTTTAGCCACTAACGACTCTCATGGGCTTCGCGATAGCTCAACCCTTTCGCCATCTAATGGGTTGTTAGTGTCATCGAGTCATGGACATCAACCCACACCCCACCCCCAGGCAACCCGTTCCCCGTTTGAACAACCTTCAGGTGCTTCCACTCGGCAACATCTGCAGATCAGCGTTGAGGAGGCATTGCCTGACGACGCATACCCGAAACCATCCAATGAGCCGTTGCAGGACCAGAACCTGTTATCGGCCGGACAAACCCCTTCATCGGCTGGGCAAGAACAAATGATTGAGCCAACACCACGCACATCGCTCACGTCACATGTAGCGCCCGGTACTATACCCTCATTATCGGATACAGAGGGCAAGATGGACATCCGCCCTGAGGGCGAATCCAAGATTGACCTAGAAACCAAGAGAAAATTGGTTGATTTGCTCAAATTCCCTGAGCTTGGTGCCAGAATGGTTGACATCAAACCCGCTCAGATGCAAACATGCCAATGGTTCTTAACCAACTCAGATTACACCAAATGGAAGAACGGCAATGAGGGATTGTGCGACTCAGGCTTTCTTTGGATCAAGGGAAAGCCGGGTGCAGGAAAGTCGACCCTGATGAAGTATCTGCACTCCATCCATTCCCGTCAAGGAAATTGTACGGTGATTTCTTTCTTCTTCAATGCCAGAGGCGCGGAGCTGGAGAAGTCGACCCTTGGTTGCTATCGAACACTCCTGTTCCTGTTGCTTGACGGGCGACTGGATTTATGGAAAGCATTGGATCATCTTGACAGAGCCAGCCGCTCCTACATTGTGAGCAACGGATGGAATATCGGACTTCTTACCGAAACATTAAAAAACGCCGTAAGACTCCTGGCAAAAGAACAGCCCGTCGAATGTTGGATAGATGCCCTCGATGAGTGCCAAGACTCAGAGGTTGAACAGATGGTCTCTTTCTTCGAGGACCTGGATGAGTTCATGCTATCCAAGCGACTGCCCTTTATGGTTTGTTTTGCGTCACGGCACTATCCGACAATCGTTGCGAAGAAGGCCATTGAGATCGTACTGGAAAAGGAAGAACATCATGAACGCGATATTTCAAAGTATATTGCAGCCAGACTTCGACTGGGGGATTCCAGTCACAAATCCGAAATCCAACTCAAACTCTTGAAAATGTCTTCCGGCATTTTTCTCTGGGTTGTATTGGTTATACCGATTCTCAACCAGGCGTACGCCAGGGGGAAGATTTCAGCGCTGAAGAAGCGTCTTGAAGAAATCCCTCCTGGTCTGGACGCTCTATTCCATTCCATCTTGACTAGAGATCAAGAGGATATGCAAGAGCTGCTTCGATGCCTCCAATGGATCCTTTGCTCTATACGCCCACTCGGACCCTTGGAGTTATACACGGCCATCCAGCTGAGTGCCAACTCACACTCCAATGAGCGTCTCGAAGCAGGCGATCCACGCAGCTCTACTTGGGTAGCCCCTTGTGAGGATGAAATGTCTACTGAAGACCTACAGCATTACGTGGATAGTGTCTCGAAAGGACTTGCAGAAGTTACTAGCTCCTCTACTGTCCAATTTATACACGAGTCTGTCAAAGATTTTCTGTTGGATAAAAGCGGTAGATCTGATCTTCTGTCGGGAGTCGAAGGCTTCCATTTTGGCAGTCCCAGAGACATCCACGAAAGCCTGAAACAAGTCTGCATGGACTATATCCTGGCCGCGTACCCGGCAATATTTCCAGACGATTCTTCAGGGTCCCTTGACTTATCAGCAAACCGCCCTTCGAATGTCGACAACGGAAAATACCCTTTTCTGCGTTATGCTATCATGAATGTTTTACGTCACGCTGATCAGGCCTATCGCGAAGGCATCCCGCAATGTTCTTTTTTACAGAATTTTGATGTCCATAAGTGGACTTGCCTCTACAACACTTTAGGGGACGAGTGGGACGAGTGGGACGAGTGGGTCGAGAACGGCAACCCCAGGTCCAAGATGTTCCAGAGATTACCCTCCATGCTCTACCTTCTTGCTCAGTTCAACGCCCATCACTTGCTCAGAGATCATCCTGCACTTCACCAACAGTTTATGCATCGGTGCGGAGGCTGGGCATATCCGTGGATGGTCGCAGCTAAGCGTAGGAATATTGAGACACTTCGACACCTCACTAACGCTACGGTGACAAACTCTTCCTCCCGTATCACTTCTCAAGAGGTCAACTCCATGATCGGCGCAATGCATTTTGTGATCTACTGGCGACTGGATGGAGAGAATGATGCTCCGGTAGCGGCATATCTCGCAGCGTTTGGCCATGGGCCCCTTCTGGAGAGCTTCCTTGTGCAAGTTGGTTCCCGAGACTGCGAGTGTCATGAAACACCCAAAACCTTCAAGACAGGGTCACAAATTTGTCGATCAAAGATCCTAAATATTCTCAGCAACAAGTCGTGGCATACGGATCACATCACTGCCATCTTCTGGGCGCGTACTGCAGAAGCTATGGAGGTTCTTTTAGCCTACGGGGCCGACCCAAACGCCCAAAATTACAAGGGTAAAACCGTGGTGCATACCGCGGTTTGTGATGCCATATCCAGCGGCATGGAGAGGTTGAGAGTCATTCGTTCTGTGCAACAAGTCAAGCTCAGGATCCCTTGCTCAACATGCTCGGTTGAACCAGCGCTGGAAAATAGCATGTACACCACTGATCATCCGGATTGTTTACTTCAGCCCCTTGCCCCTCGCTTTGATATCAACATCCGGGACAATATCGGTAGAACAGCTCTATGCTCGGCAGCAGATAGAGGTATATTTCCTATGGTCTGGTTATTGTTGGACGCATTTCCCGACATTGACATCCATCTACTGGATACTATAAAATCCCGGTCGCCACTTTCTTATGCGGTCGAACGTTCGGGCCAACATGCGGGCATAGAGACTGTTAGTCTCTTATTGAGCCGTTATTCAGAGTCTGACCTTCACTATCTGAATATGCCAGACAGGACTGGCCGGACTATTGTGTCTTACGCAGCTCTGGTGAGGCGGGTGAGGCACGGCGGCGGCGATATTCTGCGTCTACTTCTGGCGAAGTTCCCTCAAATAGCTCTGGATATACCGGATAATACGGGCCGCACGCCATTACGATGGAGTTTGGAAAGAATCTATATGAGAGACACAGAATATGTAAGGCTTTTGCTTTCAACAGGACAAGTCAATCCTTTCCATCCAGATGAGAATGGATTAAGTCCCTTTTCCTGGGCAAAACGCCATTTAACGGATTATGGCAAAAGAGACCTGAGAGCAAAAAGAACGCCGAAAGAGATAAGAAAGAAGCTACTGCTTGAGATGATCAAGACAGCAGAAAACAAGGAGGTTATGGCCAAGTTCCAGTTTGATGATGAAGATCAGCGGCGAATTGAGGAAGAGATAGCGGAAGCCCGAAAGCTGATTGAGATGGATCATTCCGAAGAAGACTGAGAACAGAGCGAGTTTGGATGAATTTCAAGGCACGGGAAGATCAGGGACCCGCCTAGGACAGATGGAATGGGAGGGCACGAAAGGCATGGCGCAATGGGGATTGTTACCTGGTATTGAATGTATACCTTAGGTACTGTCACACGGACATCTGGACCCTAACCCTGACCCAGCCATACGGCACGGCAAACCCAGCGGCACGGCACCAGCAGAGCCGCATCACGTGACCCGCAACCTCACAGCCTTATAGCCTCGCCTAGATGCCTTAGGCTATATAGGCGGAAAGACTATCTAGCTAACGGTACAGCATACCCAGAATACCCTCACGCCTTCAGCATATTCTAGCCAATAGTATATCTACTGTATATAGATCTTAATATTTAGGCCTACGCTAGTCCGCCTCGTAAGGGGAACCCGGATAATTTAGAATAAATCCTGGCTAACCGGCTAAGATAAGGTAAGGAAGTTATAACGATAGGGAGGTACCGGCGATAATGCTAGCGCTATAGAAAGTAAAAGGATTAGAGGAAGACCCTTATATAAATCTACTTATAAATACTATGGTATATACTATTAGATAGATATTTTATAGTTTTATGATAGAATTAAGTAAATAAATTCATATATATACTGATTAGAAGGAAGGAAGACTTTAGGATAAGAAGGTTATTAAGTTTAACTTAGTTAGAAAGGTTTAAAAGGATTAATAAGGCTTTCGAAATTAAAGTAATTTATTAGTTGAATTGAATTACTATTCTAAACTTAGAATATTACCCT
>HF970597.1:57354-76568 GCA_000604205.2 Neurospora africana FGSC 1740
CTACCCAGATAAGCCAGTGAAGTGGCGCCAGGTTAGTAGGTAGTCGAGTCGGTGACGGTCGGCGAATACCCTGGTGTTGTATGTCTTTTTGCCTTTGTGGAAGGTGGGGAAGGACGGGGAGACGATGGTTCTTTCCTGTACTTTTGCAGATATCACCGGCGGCATTGCCAGTCAAAGAAGAAGGAAGGGACGAAGATCCAACAGATTCAGTTGTATTTTTGCAGCAAGTGCGTCCATCCCCGGGCAAAGCGGAACGGAAGAGGGGACACGTCCTTGGAAACTAGCCCTTACAACTGAACATTTACCTATGCCTTTGATCTTCCCCAACATTTGCCCCTGTCCGTCGACTCCTCATCATACGAAAACCACCTGTTGCGACCAGCGCAAAAAAACAAAGTCCTTACAAATAGACCTCAACCTCAACCCACTCTTCTAGGTCCACCGCACTAGCTAGGTAGCTAGGCAGTCTACCCGTGCCGACAGGTTATTTCCAGCACACTATCCCTTCGGCATCGCTTCGATCGTAAGGTGTCGCAATCTCGACTGAAGCTCAAGACTCCCGTCCCGTCCTCATGTGCGTGAGGTCCAGTCCGGCCAGGCCCAGCAGCAGCAGTGTGCAGGTCACCTAGTAGGCAGCAGCTTTCGGCGTTTACTTCCCCTGCTCCTGCTTTTGCTTCTGCTGCTCCTGTTCCAGCTGATGCCTCAACCGATCCTCCTCCCCTCCTTCGTAATTATAGCCGTCCTTCGGTGTCCAGTCGTAAACTGGCTTAATGTTATCAGCATCCGGACGAGTGGTCTTCGTAGAGATCATGCAGTATTCTTTCCCGCAATCCTCAAACTTGCGCTCTTCCACCGGGGCAACCCAGCCCCCAACAAATACGCTGTTCTCATCTCGCGCTAGCGTGACGGACTTGGTCTTGCACCTGTTGTAAGGTTGAGTGAGGGCTCCGTTAGCTCGGGTCAATGGGCGTTATGGGACTGGGGAAGGGGAAGGGGGTGGAGACGATGGAGGGTAAGAACTGAGAGGTTGGGATGGAAATTGGGACTAACATTTTTGACGGTTGTATGGGTGCACGAAGTGAAACTGAGTGTTGATGGTGTAGGTCTGGCGTGAGCTGCTTGCGCTGGGCTGGGCGAGAGAGGGTGGGAAGCTGTTGCTTCTGGATTGAGGTTTCTTGGGAGTGCTTGGCACGAGTGTTCTGATTGTATGTGGTTCTGATCAAATGAACATCTTGTTGGGAGGTCGATGAGGGGGCATTTATACATTTTCGATGAACTTCTGACTGGCATCACGTCCAGCCTCAAGAAAACACGAGAAATTGATCCGTTGGGCAGTTGGACCTTGAATTACAACGATGTTGGGTTGGTTGTCGTCCTTGTGAGGAAATACCGCGTATGATATCGTTATAGACAGTCGGCCACAAAGAGGTGTAAGAAAGTGGTGATATCGCCATATTTACGACCTATAAACCGAAGCCGGTAGCGGTAAGGAGGACTGTGAATGAGCGATATGATGTTGGTGACTTGTTTATGATCATTGAGAAATGCTGGACATCACGGCGGGTGATGTTTTTCCACTTCTTCGACACGTTCAACGTTTCCTACATCGGTGCCAACAACCCGTCTCTGAGCGGCGGCAGGCACATCAATCCGGGCGTCTTGTCAACCCCAACAACCAACACCGTTGCGCCAAAAAAGTGCGGATCACAAACAGGACCTAGGAAAAGCGGCAGGAAGGGAGTTGAATGGCCTGACAAATGCTTTGGTTGAACGAATATACTATCAATTATATTTCCTCGAACTGCTGTTGTCCTTTCTCGGCCTATTCCTCACTTGCGCTGACCAAACCCAAAACCGCTACACCCCTTTGTTCCCTTTATGTTCTCCCTGGCCCCAGCCATCACTTGGTAGAGCTCCCCGCGCCATCCAGGCCCCGCTGGTCCGACATCTCTGAGTCTGTGTCTTCTTTCTTCACATCAGCATGCCCTCCTCCTACACCCTGAACCCCTCCAAACCTCCTCTCACGCAATTCCTTCAGGTCACCCGTCGATACATCATCCTTCGTCTTAACCCTCTTTGCATCTCCCCCCTGACTGCTAATAAACCCTCCAGGCGCCGGCCGTTTGTTGCCCGCATGCACGTACAGGCTCGTCTCCGGATCGTGATCAGCATCGAAAGGAGAGCTGTCCGTCTCATCCTCCTGGGGTCCCATTCTGTTCTTGGCCAGGTTGTACTCCTTCCACACTTCCTCAAACAGCGACTGCGTATTCACTTCCTGCTCCTTATCCGAGCTGGACGATCTGGACGAGCTGGAGGCAGGAGGCTCGTAAAACGACGACTTGGGGCAGCTCTTGGAGCCGCAGTCCTTCTTGACTATGGTGATCTTGGCGCATGTGTTGGAGCCGTCCTTGCCGGAGGTGGCGACGACTTCGCGGACTTCTTCGTCGTGGCACCTGTTTCAGGGTGTTAGTCTGTCCTCGAAACCTGGAAGACGGGGGTTGAGGAGAGAGGGGAGAGCAGGAGGAGGGTTGTGGACTGACATTTTGGCGGTTGGTTCTAAGGTTAATGGTATTCTTGATGATGCGTTTAGCGAATGTAGTTGTTCTGACTGTGGTGGAGTGGAAGTGATGCTGAGAAGAAAGTGATCGTTTCTCGAGGAAGGGGAATGCCTTTATACTTGAGTGGTGACTTCCGTTACTTTTGAGTTGCTGATCTTGATTCTTTCCAGATTTGCACCTTCTCTCCATGAACCAAGGCGCATCGCCTCTTCCGAGTCTAAACTTGAGGACGGGGTGGTAACGACGATGATCTGCCTTCACGTCGTGCATTCCCTGATACTTCTCTCAGCTCATCGAAACTCGACCAAGGAAAGTTTACCAAAGCTGAAGCAGGTCCAAATCCAACATGATGCATCAGTTGGAAAGAAGGGCTGGTGTTCGGCGAGTGGTGGCATCGGTTCCAGCTACATGGTCGACAAGATCAAGAAGGATTGCGGCTCTTCAACCTGTCCGCAGTCATCTGCGTACAATCCGCCTTCCAAGCTCTAACTGACCTGACACACAAGGGAGAGAAGTCCAAAATAAGGATTTGGAGTCGAGTAGATGCGCTGAGTACCAAGACCGGATCTTCCGTTTGCCCGTCCGTATAAAGATATGGTAAATTCCAGTCCCGCTATGCTATGCTTTTACTAGATGTGCCAAACCCATCGAATGGTATTCCCAAACATGCACTCCAGTCGCGGACGGTACAGGCCCGTCTCCTTTTCTGTTCTCATCAAGTCACCTCAGCACACAACCACCAGCTACCCAAACCGAATCCCCTGAGAAGGATCCCATGTAGCGTTGACCGGTCCTTGTTGCCCCTGCTCTTGTTGCTGTTGCTGCCCCTGACCAACAGGGGATCCGAATTTTATCCCCATGTTGGGTGCCCATGCCCCAGGAGCTACTGGCTTTGGCTGTTGTTGTGGCACGTTATCTGCCCAGCTTTGGATGTGCGCTTGTTCGACTATTGGCTGATGAGGCTGGATGGGTTCGGGGAAAGGAATCTGCGGTGGCGGCGGTGGTGGTTGATGGTGATATTGTTGTTGTTGATACGAAAAAGATGATTGATGCATGTTGAGGGAGGACAGAGGGGGCATGTTGATTTCCCTGTTCAGACTTGGTTAGCTTCGTTGCCGGAAACAAAAGGTGAAGAGGGAAACACGCTTGGGGAAAGAAACAACGAAGCAGGGTAGACCGAAACAAAAAAGGCAACATAACATACTCTTCAAGACTCCTGGCGTCCCTCCTCCGCTCACTCACCCACCCCCTAACCAACCCCCTCCACTGCTCCACAATCTGGCTCAAATCATTATAAAACTTCCTCCCGACCTCCACGTTGCTCACAATCTCCTTGTACTTGTAATACGCCGCATCCAGCTTCTGGAGAGCCTTTTCTCTCTCTCCATTGCCTCCTCCTGCTCTATCCACCTGCCTCTTCTGCGCCTCAAACTCCTTATTCGCCCTCCTGACCTCCTGTACAATCTTCTCCTGTTCTTGCTTATCCCTTTCCACAGCCTCCAGCTCCGATTCGTATAGCTGGTCGAGGCGTTTCTCAAAGAAGTCTTCAAAGTGCGCTGTTGCGATGGCGGTGGTTGGGTAGGCGCGTTCTAAGCGGGCGGCTTCGACGAGGATGTCGGGTTTGATGTCGTCTGCACGAGAGCGGGCGCGCAAAGATTCGACGCGCTTGCGCCGACGGGACTCGAGACGCTGCACGTCGTTGTAGGCGCTTCGCAGCCTTCCGAGGGCCGGCTTCAAGCTCTCAGGGATGTCCGTGCGTCGCGAGTTGGGGATGAAATCCATTATTGATCGGTCCGACCCAGCAAGAATGGCGAGCGTGTCCCGCACGGCGTTAAATTTCTCGCGGACTACCTGGTCCGAGGCTGTCGAAGAGCCAAAGTAACCTTCGATATCTTGGGCCTGTCGCCAGAGTTTTGCCCCGCCATTGGGGGACGGGTCCTGGCGAGATTGCGGGCGGTTCCACCGTTCGGTACCGTACTTGAGGCGGAGTCGAGAGTCTTCCTCCTCTTCGGCGAGAAGGAGGGACCGGCCTTCTTCGAAGATGGCTAGGTCCGAGGAGCAGAGCTTGTCAATGTCAGTCAAGCCTTGCTGCAGGCGGTAAAGGGCGTCGGCTTGGCGTATCTCGTCGGCGTGTTGGACCAAGGTGCCGGGAAGGCCGAGCGGCTTTTCAAGGGCCTGCAAGGAACCGGGGAGGTTGAGAGATGAAAGAATGTCGTGAAGTTGGGATGTCATGGACTCGAGCTCGGAGATGATGGAGTTGTTGACCAGCCTGTCGCGACGCTCTTCGTATATGGAAACGGCCACGTGTACGGCGAAGGGGACCAGCTTGGTGAACAAAGCCGGGCCAAATTCGGCGTTGTGGTCGCCCAGAAACTCGTACGGCTTGGCCACCTGGGGAGGCACGCGGGCGACGGCCATGTTGGCGCGGTCGAGACGCTTGAGCTCGGTCTTGGGCGGCACAATGTGCAGGTAGACGCGGTCGTTGTCGAACTCGGCGCGCTTGAGGTCCTCTTCCAGGCGACGCTTGAGGCCTTGCAGGTCTTCGACGACGGCTTTGTTGAGGTAGCCACCCCGGGTTTCTTTGAGTCCTTCGTTGACGCAGGCGAGGGCGTCCCGCAAGCGGGCAATCTCTTCGCCGTATTGCTTCCGTTCGAGACAGTCGTTGGCGGCGCGGAACTGGGCGGCGGCGGCGAAGTGGTGGTGTTTGGCGCTCATGTGGTGGATCCAGGCCGAGCTGATGGCCTCGCTGCGCATAGCGGCCTCACCGGCTTCGTTGTAGAGGTCGGATACACGGGCGGCCAGCTTGGCGATGGAGGCGTCCTTGTACCCGTCCATGACGGCTTTCTGCCAGTAGCACTCTTGGGCCTCGGCGAGGAAGAGCTGGGTGAGGGAGTCGAGGGTGGCTTCGTCCATGTCGTCGGGCGGGTTGGGCATGCGCAGCTCGGGCAGGACCTGGGTCTTGATGTGGGTGAGGAGGCCGGCGGCGTGGGAGAACCAGCTGGCGGCGGTCTTGAGGCCTTCGGTGCTGTTGCGGTTGGAAGCCATGGCCAGCTGGGAGTAGAGAGCGGCGAGGTTGTAGAGGACGTTCATCAGCTCGTACTTGACGTTGTTCTGGATGAGAGGGTGTTCGGTGTGGTAGCCCAGGGCCGGGTACCACGTGAAGTCGGCGCCGACATCGATGGGGAACTTGCCGCCAATCCACACCAGCTGGGCAGCGTAGGTCTGGAGCTTCTTGATGCCGCTCGGGTGGGCTTCGCGGACGTTGATGGCTTCGCGGCGCAGAGCATCGATGGTGTCGAGGTCATGGCGGAACATGTCCGGGTGTTGGTCGTATTTCTTGGAAATGTACTGCTGGATGGCGCGGGATAGTGACAGTGGGGTCGACTTCCGGAAGGGAAGCGACAGCACGTGGGTGGTTGTCATCCTGGCCGCGGGGCGTGTAGTGTGTGCCGGATGCGGGTTCAATGTTGTTGATGTTGACTTTGTTGTGTTTTTGGCGATCCGTGTTTGGAGGAAATGACATCAACCAAACCAGCAGCTGCCTGCCCCGCCCAAGTCTTAAACGCATATGCCAGAACCTTACAGTGTACAAAGGCCAGGCACATCCAACACAACAGAGCCACAGGCATGGCGTGAATGGATGATAATATACTTATTTAATAATAAGAAATAATCAATTGATATCCATCATACATACTCTGGAGAATCAGTTCCACTTCCATCGATGGCTCAGGCAACTCGACTCTGCTGGCTGGAACGTCGAGGCTCTGGCATATGCGTTTAAGAAGCACCTTGCCAATGATAGTGGCCTGTGCACTTCTTTCTTCCATGCCACTAACAATTCCTCCTCACTCATCTCGTCCCCCTTCATGTTCCATTCCATCTTTCATCACCACTTGACAATCCAACCAACAGATTGGACTGATTCCATCTGGGTGTCTCAACCTCGAACAAAGCCATGACATGACTGTCATCCCTGGAGTACAAAGAGGGGCCCCTCGGTGGAACGATAACCTTCCCTCTGTTTACTTTCTTTTCTCAATTGCTTCCCTTGACCTTCCAAACCACACCATGGTCCGTCCATTGCACTGGGACGTGGTCAGTGACCCAGTCGTGGTTGTTCAGCGTCAGACAAGCAGCAAACGTGAGACGGATGATGACAGAGACTAGATGGATCCTGTCAGACAACGGCGCCCACCAGCCCCAATTTAGGGAAGCGCCTACTCCTAATCCATGGGTAACGCTACAACGCTTGGATGAGGAAAATGCTGATTGCGGCTCTTTCTGTGTGTGTTGCTGTCTGTCTCAATGTCAGTCTTCAACAACTTGATCTCGAATATCGACAAACATCATGACAACCATTCTCTCAAAAGAGCCCAGGGACAAGTAAAACAGCTTCAGGAGATTAGGGGCATGCTCCTTAAATGGATCTCGAGTTACACCCTCAGCTTCTTCACATGTTCTTCATATCGACTCCCTTGAGGTATACCAACTCAGCTCCAACGTACTAGACAACTCACCGCAATAGTGGCCATTTGCGTCAAGAGGCTGCTCTGGCTTCCTTACCTATGTACTCTCACAGTTTTTGGCTGAGCCTTTGCTAACGTTACCTCTCCCAGTGCTCACTCCCTCACCGTATGATCCATCCCTGCGCGGCCCGCCCCGTTTCCCTGGTCCCTGGGTGTCTATCCATGGATGGCTGAGATCATGGGGCTCAGAAAGACAATACACCTCCCCGATGTCTGAGTCAAGGAAAAGTACCCCCCCTCAGCAGCAACCATCTCCGCAGCCAATCGCGCCCACATCACCACTGAGAAGCTGAAGAGTTGTACCGCGACCCAGAATCCTCCAATCACAACCCCAAGTCGCCCTCCAAAGGGAAAAGCCATCGTCACGACGACAACAATAAAGGCTTGCATCGAACAAGAGCAGATTCCGATTTCCATTTCCCACCAGCCGTCTAGGGTATCAACACCTCCACTGGCCTTCATATCGCTAGGCACTTCGGCCTTGATGCATCTCTCGGTCCCGATGGAAGACGCAGACGGGCCGCCACCGTCAAGCCTCTTCGCTGCATGTGTGTGATACGGATACCAGCCCGGAGAAGCCCTGTCGACGGTTTTCACGTCGGCGTCGGGCCTCTTTGATAGGTGGACGGCCTCCACCCATACAGCTTAAGCCATTGTGTAACGGAAGATGCCAAAGGCCAGCATCCCCTTCCCACTGCACCCATCCGCGTAAAGCATAACGCCATGGAAAGTCACCTTGTCCCTTAGACCACAGTCTGCTGTGCTCGAGACTGTCTCGCTGTCAAAGCATGCCAGGGACCACCCATACCACATCTTTCATCCTTCTTCAACTCCCAACTCCAATAGAACGGTCCAAGTGAAATGATCCGGAGCTGAACTCAAAGGAGCAGGTCAATTACCAGGTGTTTTCTTTAATTCAACTGCACCAAGGAAACATACACGCCAGTGGCTTTTTGGCAAGCAAGCTGGCGTTGAGATTATGCCGACTTTCGGGATAATCCCAATGTCGTGCAACACCGTCACCCTTTGCTTTTACTCTGGGCACAGCACACCAAGTGGTCAGGATGCCATAAAGATCCCGGCGACGTCAATGCAGCACTCCAAGCAGGAAGCCTTTGGACTGTAATGTGTGATTGCCCGTCTGCTCACCCAAGCACGTGTCGTTCGCCGATTATGGCCGCACTACGCTTCACCGACCCATATCAGGGTCCTTGTTCCTGAACACGGCAGTTACCTCGATCTTCAAAGGCCTCAGTTGAAGAAAACAAGCGGAGGAAACGGAGAAGCAAGGGGAACTGCTAAGCTCACCTCCGCCATGCCATGGTCACACCGCGTTGCTATCTCGGGTGCAGAAGTTTCCACCTCTGACCATCAAGCCGTCATCGCCATGATATGATTTGTTGGCCCTATGCTATGTTGGTCTCCCCATCGCTTGTCAGCTTCATTGTGGTCCACGTTGAAACGGTCCGATCAAGACTCCTAGAGGTATTCACTAATGACTGCCAGCGCAGTCTCACTCATAATGGGCCATGGTCATATCTTTGGACCTGCTGCTCCCATCTGAGCCGCCGATTGTGCCCTGCACTCACTTCCCCCCTCCGGGGACGGCCCATTCGGCTCCTCGGGTCCGGGTCTCCCTTGCCTCACCCGAATCAAGTCAGGGATACCGATTTCGCTCGCTGCTTGAAGCCTGAGTAGGCACGCTAACCGAGCATGCAAGTAATCGCAAGGTTCTTGAAAGGTGTACTATGAAAACACCGACCGGGAGATGCTGTCCCCGTTGCTGGGATCGATGTGACGTCCCGGGGCCTCTGTTTAGCAGGGTGCCTATCATGAGGTTGTTTGTTTTTCCCGCCTTCCGAGTCGTTTATTTATGTTGCATTATAGTATCGTGCGTGTTGCTCTCCCGTGTGTGCGCGAATCATAGCCGCGCCTAAAAAGGGTGCAAGTTAATTCGTTCGCTTCGGTCCTTTGGCACCAGTCATTGCCGTCCAACAGCCCAGGCTACGGACATTCCCCAAAACGTGGTCCTGCCGTCCTGTTCCCCGAAAGATGAAAGACGGCTACGTTTCCATCTTTGTTTGGAATTCTTTGCGTCGGAAACACACATAATCCTCTTGTTCTCAGTGACTAGCTCCAACACCCCATACCCAGGGAATGCCCCTGTCATATTCCTGCCGCATGCTCCCTGCTATTTTTGACCTAGACATACACTCTCCCTAGACAGCAGCCTCGTCCAATGTCGAAGCTGTCAGAGCGGCTGTGGCGTCCATAAACTGGGAACAGGGAGCAGCAAATCCTCAGAGCGGATTGGACTGCTTGATCCCGAAATGGCAAGTCCTCGACTATCAAATGTCTTGACTTCAGCAATGGAAGTCTTCAGCCATCCTCTCTTGGCTTTGTGTACCTTGCTGTTTGTACTCCCGTTCTCATGTAGTCCATGTAGTGCAGGGAATGGGCGACAACAGCTGGGGTGGATGGATGCAAGCGGCAATACCCTACACCTACCCTGGAATGTTCAATTCTGCTTCGTGCTGTCTCCGACCATTGTGCTCGTTACTGCTGTTGCTGCACTGCGATATACTTTGGCTGAATCAGCATTCTCTCGGACAGGTACCGTTTGCGGACTCCAGCGGTCTGGTGGCCAAGCAATTTGGAACATTACCTACCTATAGACCCTTGTTGGTCGTTTACATAGATGCCCGTATACCTCATACGGTACCGTACTTACGCAGCTGTCACCAACCTAAGGTACTAGCTACCTCTACTCGCTTCCCACGAACCAGGAACTCTTGATATCTCATGTACTATGCTGCCATCGTATTAGATCAGCCTGATGAGCACTCACTCCGGACTGGCGGACTCTCTCCAAGTCTGACTCCAAGCGAACGACTGTCGACTGGACGGCAGGCAGCCAATCTCTCCTGAAATGGCGCCAACGCCGAACGACGGTCCCAGTCACGATCAATGGAAGGAGGAAGGGGGGCGTATCTAGTGTACGACCTTGCCCAGTCACCGCAGTCGGTTTGGACGGAAGGGGTGGACTTCTCTTGTGAGCTGTCACCAATTTGGTCCGCAGCCAGTCCTCGACGTACTTCCTCTCGTGTCCCTCCCTCCTGGAACAGAGATGTCTCGGTCTCCGTGTCTGTCTTGCGACTGGAATGCATGGAAAAGATTTAAGCGTGCTACTCCCCGCCTCCGACCCTCCCCCCCATTTTAGACCTAGGTTTCTTTCTCTCTTCCACTTCTTCTCTGGGTTGAGCGAAAAGGGAAATACCAAGAGTGTGTATTTGTCGTTGTCTTTCATCACCTTCATCACCATCCCCACCCTCGACTCATTTCCTAATTCGGCCTGACAACGTCCTTCTTCAGCCCCTCGGGTTTTTGTTTGCTACGTCGCCGCTTATAGTCCAAACGCGCCCCAACCCCATCGATCGTAACCCACCTCATCCGCAGACAACACAGTGAAAGAAAGGCATTGCACTAGACTTAGCCCCGACGCCTCACGCTTAAGAGCTACACACAAGACCAGTTCACATAAGACAAGACAGAACGTTCACCTTACCCACATAGTTACCACACCGGTCATCTCGTTCAGCCTATCATGGAGACATCAAGCCTTACGCTCTTAATCCTCTACCTCGCCATCCCGTCTCTCCTCATATCCGCCGTGCAGCAGATACTATCATGGCGTAAGAAGGCTGACCTGGTGGGCTCTTCGGGGAGCAAAGCCAAGTTCCCTGGCCCGCGCCAGTTTCCCCTTGTCGGGCGCATTCACGATCTGCCACGCTTCTCACTCTGGCTCAAGTTCAAGGAGTGGGCCGACGAGTTTGGCCCAATCTATACGACTTCGGTCCCGGACGCCACCTTCATCATTGTATCAGATGAGAAGATTGCCGAGGAGCTATTGGTGAAACGAGGACATATCTACTCGGGACGGCCGCAGATTCGAAGCTTGATTGGCCATAAGGAGGGAGTGGTTTATAGTGCTTTGATGGATCGTCATGGTGAGTTACTTTTTTCCATCACTGACTGAGCTATTGAGGAGTACGTGTTAATGAGAGAACAGACAGCTGGAAGTCGCAACGCAAATGGGCCCACGCCGCCATGGCCGCTGCCTACAAGCACCACTTCTACGGGCACGTTGAGTCGGAGATGCGCCGCTTCCTGGTCGTGATGCTTTTCGATCCGGATCGCTTCCTTGATCACACGCGCGAGTACTGTGGTCGTGTCATGAGCCGCCTAGCCTGGGATGACGCCACGCAGGGCCGCCTGAACGGGGACAGCGCCGACAAGACTCTGCATTGCATGTCCGTTTCAGGACCCATCACCAACACCATGACGCCCCTGTGGTCCTTGCCGGCCAGCATCAACCCATGGTACAAGTACGAAGTCAAGAGAGAGGCAGAGCTGAGGCAGTGGTGGTTGGGCCTGTTTAGGAAGGCGAAAGAGAGAATGAGGAAGGGTGAGCTACCAAGCGATACGTGGGCGTATAGGTACTTTGAGCAGATGCTGCAGGACACGGCGCCATCGATGCCTGCCACCGCCAGAGCCCCAGGTCCGGATGTCAACAACGCCGAGAAATCCCCTTCCACAGCATCTCAGGAGGCATACGAGAAGAAAGACGCACTCGATCAACCCGAAAAGGACGAGACCTTTGCCTCCTGCATGATCGGCTTCCTCAACCTCGTCGGCGTCGTCACCATCTCCGGCCCGCTCAAGTTCTTCCAGATGGCCATGGCTCTGCACCCCGAGTGGCAGCGCAAGGCGCAGGCGGAGATCGACGAGGTCTGCGGCAACCGGATGCCGACCATGCAAGACTTTGAGAAGCTGCCCATCCTCAGAGCTTGTCTGAAGGAGACGGTCAGGTGGAGGAGCGGAGTCCCGCTCGGCGTGCCACATCAGGCGGAGAGGGATGATGAATTTAGGGGCGTGAAGATCAAGAAGGGCACAATTGTGTTAGCTTGTGAATGGTATGTCTCCTCACCCCTTTTCCGAATCTCAGCAGCATCACTAACACTTCCGCCTAGGACCATCAACCGCAACCCCCAGAAATACCCAGACCCAGAAACTTATAACCCAGCCCGCTACCTTGACCCTGCCTACCCAACCTTCCAAGCCCCTTTAACCCGCTATCCCAACTTCCGCGAAGGATCATCCATGCACTCCTTCGGCTGGGGCAGACGCACCTGTCTTGGGCAGAACATTGTCGACGACGAGATGTTCGTCTTCGGGGCGGCACTGCTTTGGGCGTTTGATGTTACTCCCAAGACATGTCCGGTGACCGGCAAGGAGGTGCCGATCGATACGCAGAAGACGAATAGTCACGTCATCTTGGAGCCAGTGGACTTCCAGCTGGGGTACAAGGTGAGGGAGGGGAAGAGGGATTTGGTCTTGGAGGGGGGAAAGGAGTTCTTTGGTAAGGTGTAAGACTTGTGAAGATGCGGGTAGAGGTGTATGATGGTACCGAAAGGTTGGAGGGTTTCTGACTTTCAGTTGTTCATGTCTTCAGAGACTTCTTGGACAGGTGGTTAAGATACAGTTGGATATCGTATTAACATGCAAGAGGAGGTCTGGTTCGCTAGAAGGAGTTCTTTGGAGTATTCGTTTGTGAGATCTGACTTCTTTCTCTTCATAGAGGCTGTCCCTATCCAGTGCTATAGTTCCAACTTCCACTTCACAACCTTCCATCCATCATCTTTACACAACTTGATGACATCGATGGTGTAGGCAAACGGAAGCTTCAAACATGTAGTTTCATGTGGTCTCATTTGCCACCAACATTGGCAATATTTGATCCTGTATACCCTACTGGTAACCAGATTGAACTTCATTGAAGCGACCAAAGCTTAGATTTCGCGGCGGATCCACTAACACAGCCATCTAGAGTACCTCTACCAACGGAAACGACATCATCTCTTGAGATTCACTGGCCACAAGTTACCGTACCTATCGGTTGAAGTCCAAAGGCTGATGATATGATGTTTCGAATGGTGTCTAAGCAGCCACTGTCATCGAAGCAATCACTCAATTCACCACAATGTGGGGGAAGCAAATAAACTGAACAAAAGAAGGAAGATGTCCGCCACACCGCGTTTTCCACTGCGCCCGGTGTGTTCGATGCTCGATGTTCCAAGATACCTTACCACACCTTACGCATGGCACCGTGAATTATTCAAATTCAGAGACAGGCAGTGACACAGTGACAGGTGGAAATGTCTGCATCCTCGGGTGAGCTCTCACATGTTATGGGAATACTAACATCTCGAATCGGCACGCTCCCTCCCACACACACTTCGGCCAAGACTTTGCGACAACAAGTGAACGAAACATACACTGTATGTTTGCTTCTTCGCCAGATGTTTCTCTAAGTGATGGCTTGCATTTGGAGATTTCTATGGAGCACAGCCACCGCCTATGACTGCCTGCCGCCGGAGACTGGCAGACTGCCGCGATTAACTTAGTCACCGCGAAAGCGGGAATAGAAGAGCAACACGACAGCGCAGAATACTGTGAGTAAAGCAGAAAGTCCTAGAAAAACGAAGAGAAACGAGTATGGAAAGTTCCGAGATTACCTAGAAGTAAATTTGGAAGCTCGGAGATCGAAAGGTCGCTTGGTAATGGGGTGGTTGCTTGTCTCGTAGGTCACTGGATGAGATTTCAGGCAAAACCGGACGGGAAGGGGCTTTGTGGGGAAGAAGTTGGAAGTTGGAAGGGGGAAGTTTCGACTGAAGCTGATAAAACCACGGAGAGCAAATTCGCAGTACACTGCAGCGTACAATCAGTCATCCGGAAATACCTTCTAGGTCCAAGACTCCAAGTTATTGCATCTGCCGTTAGGAGCGTGAGATACTCGCCTCCGGTGTACGTTACCTCGTGACGGGGAACTGCTGCTGGACTACTATACGGGATAACTCCCGGTCGAGTTGTACAACATGAGCATCGGTAGAGTAGAACGAGAGCGAGCAAGTATGGGCACGGAAAGATTAATTTGGTACTGAGAAGCAGAGTGCACGGAATAGGCGATGGAAGATATTGCGGGGAACTGCATGTGCATCCACGTAGGATATACCCCTGGAGGTTCATTGTTCAGGTTCAGGCAGTGAGAAGTTATTCCTGAATGTGAGAACTGTATCGTTCCCTCGGGCTCGGGTAGGTTCGATTGATGTCCACATAACATGCATCAACAACCAGACGCTTATACGGCGCTGCGGTACCTATTGCTGGTCTTCTATCTTTGCGGGTAAAAGTGCAGGTACCGTAGTTTGTATGTGGTAGGAGGGTACCTAGGTAGTGTAGCTGAGGCTGGATGAAAGGAGAAGGACGATCATCCTTAATCGTATCCGATTGTCATCCGAAGACCCATAAATCAGTCTTGGAGGATATTGTCAAGATTCGTGACGTGCAAGAATACCTCTACTCATTATCCCTTTCAAGACACAATAGCAAGAGGCAGAGGTATGTATAACAGTCATGATATTCATTGATCATCAGGGCGTCTATCCAACCGTAACCCTTTTCTTTTTGGGCCGGACCGCATTCATCTTCTCCACTGGTATCTTTTCACTCTCCAACACAAATCCAAACCAACACTCAGTCATTACAGCCCCTTCTCCCCGACTGTCTGCCTTTCCATCCCCACGGCTTCCTCCTCATCCACGGCCAACTTGCCAACAACACCATCGTCCCTGTCCCTCACACCGATCTCCGCCGTAGTAAAAGCATCACAAGTATCCCTGTACCACGGCCAAAAGTTGACGGCAAGCGCATACGTCCACGCCACAGAAAAGAAGGCCAGTGGGACAACCATACTCATGGCCGTATCATGCATATCCGCCACGGCGCCCATCAGCGGGGGGACCACGGCGCCACCAAAGACACCAGCGACAAGGAAGCCTGAGCCGCGCTTTGTATGCCTACCGAGCCCGCGCATACCCAGCGCCATGATGGTGGGGAAGCAGATGGACTCGAAGAAGAGGGTGACGTAAAGCATGGACATGCCCGTGTTTTCTCTCTGGGTGATGGAAGGGGCAACGAAGACGATGCATGCAGTGAGGAAGAGAAGGAAAACTTTGCGCGGGCGGATGAAGTGCATGATAGCCGCGCCGGCGAAGCGGCCTACGGCGAAGGTTCCCTGAGCACCGGCTAGGAACTGAGCTCCCAAGGCGGAATCGGTTCCCTTGCGGGTTTCCGTCACGTAGTTGATGAAGTAACCGGCAATGGCAATCTGCGCGCCCGTGTAGCAGAACTGGGAAAACGAAGCGTGGAAGAGGCGGTATTGTTTGTGGAATGGCTGGTCGGCATCGCCAGCATGGGTTTCAGCAGCCTGGTGCTGCATGTCTGCGTCGGTGATCTCGGGCAGTTCGATGAGGTAGAAGACGACGGCAAGGATATAGACAAAGATGGCGATGGCCGTATACACCCACTGCACGTTCTGGAGGGCGACATTATCGTCGAAACCAAAGAAGACGTACGATCCGAGCACAGGGGCTACGACGGTACCAATACCGTTGAAAGCCTGGGCGAAGTTGATGCGGATTTCCGAGTATCTGGGCGGCCCGCATACAGTGATGTAGGGATTGGCGGCTGTCTCGAGAGAGCCCAGGCCGTTGCCGATGATGAAGATGCAGACACAGAAGCCGGCGAAGGACTTGGCCTTGATGCATGGGATCGCGAGAAGGGCGCCGAGGCCATAGAGGAAGAGGCCCCAGATAAAGACGGCACGGTAGCTGAAGCGGCGCAGGATGTAGGAGGCATGGCCGAGCGAGGCGAGGGGGTAGGCACTGGGAAGAAGAAAAGAGTGGTTAGCGGAGGTTGTGGTAGTTTAGTAGTGACGGAGAGGAAGACATACCCAAAGTAAGCGGCTTGAAGACCAGCAGATCTCGCCTTAGTAATGTGGAGTGTCTCCTGGAAGTGTTTGTTTAGGGTGTCGAGCAGGCCATAGCTGAAGCCCCAGAGGAAGAAGAGGATGGTGACAAGGCAGAGAGGAAGGAGGGATTCTCGGAGGGAGAGTTCGGCTGCCTTTGTGACCTTGTCATCGCGCACTCGCAAGGAGCGCCTCTTCCACCACTCTCTCGAGAACATGGTGTCGGGTGTGACGGTGTGTCTTGGTGTTTGTCCTTGTTGTCTGGACTGTTTCGTCCGTGTATGGGTAGGTATCGGACGAGGAAACGCGGGTTGGACAAGAATGGAGAGTGACTGATGTTCCAAATCACCGGCAGGGCATTGGAAGTAGGTGTTGGGCCTTGGGAATAAAGTATCGAGTGAAGGATGCTGTGCCGGTCAAAGGAAACAACGAGGGCATCGTGGCAATATAAATATCCAAGACAAATCCAGACTCTCTTGGACCTGTAGTGTACCTCTTGTCAGCGATGTCGGTTTGTGTCTCAGTCGGTTAAACGATCAACCGGGACAAACCAGGGCAGCGGATGGGGGGATGGTCTAGCTGGTTCCAGTTCATTGCAACCATTGTTCCGTGATGATAGGGTCCCGTCAGGCTGGAGACATGTTGTCTAAGCCAAATCTGTAGACCAAGACCCGAGACTTGTCGTCATGCCGCCTTCATTCTAGACTGATTCTAGGCTGATCTAACACCTTGTCTCGCGCTTGTCTCGTTGTCTGGGGAATTGGGTTCCATGTTGGGGCAAATAACCCCGGTTCCTGCCGCCGTTGGTGTCTGCGGGCGTCGATAGACGAATAATAACATCGGGCCGATTCTGTATCATGGTCCGGGGTTACCCGGGGTTTTGTCCGTTCCATGGTCTTGTTCCCCCACAACACGGGGTGGGAGGCGGGGGAAAACGGCATTGGGCAAGTGGAGTGATGGAGTTCGTGTTGGTTGGTACGCATATGGGGGGATTTTGGTTGCTGACTGGCTTGAGAGTGTGCTGTTCGTGACAATTGGAAACAAGGGGGTCCACCAAACACAAGTCCATGTAGTGTAAGAAAGAAAGATGCCTGGGGGGGGTCTATGGGGAGAGAGAGAGAGGGGGGGGTCCATCGACTCCATCTTTTGACTGCGGGGAAGGGGAACTGTCAGTGGTGTGCTCCCCATGGGGAATGAATGGGGAAGGAATGCTTAGCAGGGTTAGCGCAGACGCCGATGGACACCGATTGGCTAATGGCCCGGTATTCGCCCGCAACACCCCACCTTACCCCGAAGTGTCACCGTTTTTCCCCACCACGCCGACTCCTCATTTGACATTGCTGCCTTGGTTTTCCAGCCACACGCGGCATTCACGAGCACTTGCAGTGTCAATCCCCATACCAACTTGGCACACTGCACGTTTAAGAATTAAGGTTATTCGTCGGTTACTTCGGTTAGGTGCACGCATTGGCCACTCTACCCTTTTGGGACTCGCTTACAGGCCGGAGAACCTTCCTTCTAACGAGAACAGTTGGTTGGCTTGGCTGTAAGCGAGACTCCACTCCGTGTAACCAACGAGCACCTTCTTCGAATTGTTGAGAAGGCATCTTCCATTCCATCTCGTCCCGCTCCATCAAGCACCCGACACTGCATGCTCAACCACGGTCCCAGGAGGCCATCCTCATCTCCCCGTCATGCTTGACCCAATCCCGGATTTGTTCTTCACGTCGGACTGATATTAGGTGCGCCTACCAGATCAAGGGATCATTTCCTCCTCCGGTTTCTTTCTTGGTCATTCAGAGATAAGGATCGAGGGTTACCTCTACTATAAAATACTTGGTAACGAGGTTGATAATAATTGGATGAACAAACGTTTATCGTACCAGCACTTGGGGTCAGTCCCCACTGAATTTGTATATAATCTGGTACTGGTTTGTCTGTTAGCTTGGTACCTACTCCTAGTACACCAGACGAAATCCATTCTTGATTGTCCCAAACCTTACAAGGGCTGACTGAATGGCAAGCAAGGTACGGATCGGAAAGGCATCAACAAGACCCAATACTGTATATTAGTTTCGGAAAAAAATTACGTAGTCAGATGCACTTTGGTCGAAGAATACGACGAATTAATTAGGTATGAAAATGCCTAGGGAAGCTGACCCGAGGACTCGAGCTAACAAAAACAACAAACCAGTATTCAAGGTTAGTCTATCTGTCTAGAGGTAACCATTTCAGGCGACAAGACATGGTCAATGTAGACCACAGAAGAAGAAGAAAAGGACATGGGCAAGCAGAAAATCGATCCAACCGTGGTATCATCCATTGTCAAACAAAAAAAAAGCCAAACCAAGGACGGAAATCACCAGTTCAGCGACTCCTACTCCTTCTGCCCGTTAGGTCCCTGTCCCCGTCTCTCCAGCTCCGACATCTGTCCAGCCATCCGTCCAAACTGCCACTCTGGCAGCGTGATGCCCGTCTGCTCATTGATCGTCGTCATCAAGGGCGGCAGCATCTGGTAGATGTTCCTCATGGTCGCCATGCTGCTCTGCTGCTCGCCAGGACCACCGCTTCCACCCAAGGAGCCCGCCTCGGCGCCCGTGTTCCACACGCTGATCTTGGGCTGCAATCCCCGGATAGCCTCAGCATTCGCCTTGGCCAGCTCGACATACGTGCCCTTCTCGATCATCATGTACTGCAGCAGACCCTGAGGTCCGCCAAACGCGCGGCTCATCTTGGCATACGCCTCCGCCATGGCGCTCATACCCTCCGCCGCCCTCAGCTTCTGCTGGAGCTCCGCATCCGCCAGCTTGATGGCCGCATACGACTGCGCGTCGGCACCAACCTTGGTCTCGTACACGTCCGCCTCGGTGTTCTGCTTGGCCTTTTCAAAGTTGGCTTTGGCTTCCGCCTCGATCTGGTACACCTTGACGTCCACGCCGGCCTTGGTCTTGTACGCGGTGGCCTCGGTGGCCTGCTTGTCCTTCTCAAAGTTGGCCCGGGCCTCCTTCTCGATCTCGTACGCCCTGGCGTCGGCCGCTTGCTGCTTGGCTTCGCGGGCGATGCTCGCCTTGACCACGTCCGTGGCACGGAGACGCTCCATCTCGGCGGCGGCGCGCTTGATCTGCACCTCGCGCTTGAGGTCCTCATCCTCGGCCTCGGTCTTGCGGGCGGCTTGGATACCCGCGATTTGCACGTCCCGGTCGAGCTCGACTTTGCGTGTCTTGAGAACGGCCTCGGCTGTTGCCTTTTCAATGTCCCGCT
>HF970597.1:86298-97470 GCA_000604205.2 Neurospora africana FGSC 1740
ATTGTTCGCTCGCTGTTTCCGTTGGATGATGACGCCGATGGGAGCGGCGCAGGCCGACTCGACCTCGAAGGGCATGTGGACGACATGGCTGGTTCCAGAGAGGAAGTAGATGTGGGCCTGGGTCTTGAGGAAGACGACGAGGGCTCGGGCGAGAAGTGGTTTCGCGGTCTTGTTGTTGTGTTCGGTCGCAGGTTTCTCGGGCCGCGAAGGGGCAGCAGCGTTGACGATGGGGTGGGAGTCTGTCGAGGTAGGGAAATAGGTGAGGAGAGCCTGGGTGACTTTTTCGTTCTCGATGTCGAATCTGAAGCTCTTTCGAAAGATGGCGCCGCGGGACCAGATGACGCAGGTATCGGTGGTCAGCAGCTCGTCTTCGCAGTCGGCGTGGGGCTGTCGGTCGACGAATATGTCCCAAGTGTAGGACGAAGAGGGAGGGTTGGGAGGGAGGAAGCCTTCGTCGATGGCATGTCGCAGTCCGATGGGCTGGTGAATTCCCAGCGAAGTGGCCGCCGCCATGATGATGTCGTCAAATCACTTGGTCGTCGTTTGCTGGAGCGAACAAGTCAAGCCATTTTCCGGATTGGTGCATAACTACTTAGTAAGTACTTAGTCGGTCGGGTCGAAGGTGGAAGCTGGCGTATTCTGTCTTTCTCTCTCTTTTTGTTTGGGAAGGAGAAGTCACCTCAGGCAAGGTGGGATGGAATTGTTAATTGCATTGCGCAACACCACTGGAAATCGCGTCTGATAGCGCTGTGAGAGACGCGATTGCCCTCCACTGTCCCGCACCTGCAGCTCTCCACAGATGTGACTGGATGCGTGGAGGTGGTCTGTGCTCCATGTAGAGTAACATCTTTGCTAAACGAATATGCCAGGAGTTGAGCCTTTAGTCATGAGGCTGATCTTAGATATTCTGCTGTAGACACACTGCATGGGAAGGGATGCGTATTATTATGGATGTGGTTGAGAAGTACGTATGAATACCACGGATTTCTTTATGATGTATTCACATCTTTAAACGGGTTTCCCCGTCTACTTGTAACCTGCTACCTGAGTCACCATTCCTCTTTAAGCGAGCTTCTGGCATAAGCGTTTACCACTTCCGCCCTGTGGACCTTGTCCTTTACTGACGTAGCAGTCCTCCACCCTCCCCTCCGTTAGGTCGCCGGGGACATGGATGAACTGCAGCTAGCCCAGGCCTACATTGTAGTAGAAACCCAACGAATAGTAGCGCCTTACCATAGGCGCAACAAACTCCATTCTCAACACTTTTCAAACCACTTTTGCGATCAATCAGATCAGACACCAGCTCCGCCATGATACTACAGGAGACTCGGCTCCAATCAACATGACGCAGGTCCCGCCGGAGACAGGCGACTCTGCCGACACCACGCCCGCCACCACCATCGTCACGTCTCCCAGGGCGCGGCCCAAGCGATCCATTGGCAGCAGCACCATTGGCACCACGACTACCTCGACGGCGACGGCGGCAGGAACGGGAACGGGAACAGGCACAGATGGAGAATCCGGCATTACGGTAGAGGAAGAAGGGTCGGAGGAATACGGGGACCGTGATGATGGGGAGGAGGAAGAAACCGAGGAGGGTGACGATGAGGACGACGACGACGACGACGACGATGAGGAGGAGGATGAGGAGGAGGAAGAAGACGAGGAACCAAGACTCAAATATGCCCCACTCACTGAAAACCTCGGGCCGCTGTATCGCAATGGCGACGCGACAAGCGCCTTCTTGACTGCTGGCGACAAGATGGTCAGACAACGAGAGCCCATGCGAGATACACATTGCGACAGTTGCTGACTTGTGATGGCTACACCAGATCGTAGGAACACATAATGGCAACATCCATGTCCTCCAACTACCCGCCTTCCAGTCCCTACGCGTCTACCACGCCCATGGCGCCTCCGTCACCAGTCTCTCCATCTCGCCCTACCCACCTCCTCTCCCGACCTTCGACCCGAAGCCTCTCACCCGAGTCTTCTCCCAGACAAACAGCCCCTTGCGCCCCGGAAGCGCATCCACCGAAAGCCATCACCAGACCAACCCAGCCTCTGCCGCACGCAAACGAGACGCCCAGGCCCATGGAGTCCCCAACACCCCCTCCAACAACATCCACATCGCGACCTCCTCTATGGACGGCAACATCTGCGTCCAGTCTCTGATCGACGTCAAGGATGTCACCCTCCGCAACTTTGCCCGACCCGTACAAGCTGTCGCCCTCTCTCCCGATTACAAGAACGACAGGACCTATCTGTCTGGTGGTCTGGCCGGACAGCTCATCCTGACCGTCGGCGCGCCACAGGGCAAGAGTACGGCCACCACGACGGGAGCCGCTGCTCAGGCGGCAGGATGGCTCGGGAACATGGTAGGCGCAGGGTCCGGCAAGGATACCGTTTTACACTCGGGTGAGGGCACCATCAACACCATCAAGTGGTCAGGGTCGGGGAAATATGTTGTTTGGTTGAACGAGCACGGTATCAAGATTATGCGCACAAAGCTCCATCTCGAAAGCGCCGACCAAGAAGATGCATGGAAACGCATTGGTCATATTGATCGGCCCCAGACAGAGGAGTGGGATACCATGGCCAGCGTCTGGAAAGGTCGTGCCGAGTGGATTGACGAGCTGTCCATTGAGCCTGATGAGCCGGGCAAGGGTCAGAAGGAGGTGCCGGCTTCGCCTGCGGCTGCCATCTTGAAGCAGCAGCACCAGAAGACCGAGAAGAAGATTGAGAGATTGCTGGTGGGATGGGGAGGCACAATTTGGTTCATTCACGTTCACCCCGGTGGCATGGGCGTCGGCAAACACGCGGGAGAAAGGTCCGCTGGACGGGCAGAGATTGTAAAGCTGTGAGTGTGCTCTTTCTGCCGGGTTTACCGACCACGCTGACCCAAACCTTTCCAGACTTCGCATGGACTGCATTATTTCCGGCATCTCTCTATATACCCAAAACTTGTTACTAGTGCTCGCCTACTGCTTACCAGACGAGGACGAGGACTCTGACAATGTCGTTTCGAATCATAAACACACCGCATCAATAGCATCTGGAGGAAGCCAACCATCAGGCGGGATCAAACGCAGACAAAACAACGCACCACCAGAACTGCGCCTGATCGATCTCACCTCCCAGGCCGAGGTTTACAAGGACGTATTGCGCGTCAGCCGGTTCGAACGCTTGACTGCCAGCGATTACCACCTTGGCCTTCTTCCGGCTCGCAATGTAGCCGCCTCTGCAGCCAGCAAAGGCACCTTGGAGACTTTGGCTGGCTTCGGTACCGACATGCTCAATGTCGGCCTGACCGGGCTCAACGTGGCACTGAATCCCAAGTCTCTTTTCAGCTCAGGCGCCAGCATCAAGAGCAGGGAGAGCGATGAGACTCCGTCGAGCTACATGGGAGGCATCAACTCGGCACTGAAGGGCGGACTTCGCACAGCTATCCATACAAACCTCAACAAACCGGGCATCAAGATCTTCATCCACAGCCCATACGACTGTATCTTGGCAACCAAGAGAGACTTGGCTGATCACCTCGGATGGTTGATAGAACGTCAACAGTACAGACAAGCATGGGAGCTGGTCGACGAACATCCCGAGATCGTGTCTGCGACCGACCCGGCATCCGAGCTGGGCGGCTCCGAAACTCCCGACCGAACCCAAAATGATGATTTTGACGATGAGACCTCCATCGATGGCATGCGCAGCCACTACTCTCTCGCCGAAAAGAAAAAACAGCGCATAGGCGAACTCTGGATCCAAGAACTAGTCAAAACAAACGACTGGGCCCAAGCCGGCCAGATTTGCGGCAAAGTCCTCGGCACCCCCGACCGCTGGGAGAAATGGGTCTGGACCTTTGCCGGCGCCAACAAGTCCGATGAGATTGTCAACTACATCCCCACCGAGCGAACTCGACCGCCCATCCCCGGAACCATCTACGAAGTCGTGCTGGGCCATTACCTCCAGGTCAGCAAGCCCCGGTTCAGAGAGCTGCTGGAACGATGGCCGTCGGATTTGTTTGACGTTGGCACCATCACCACTGCTTTGGAGAACCAGCTCAAATACCGTGATGTCCGAGAAGACAGCGTCGAGGATGGTGAGGTAGGAAGAGATTGGCGCATCGTCATGGAGAGTCTGGCCAAGCTGCACGAGGCTAGCGGGCGGACCAAGGAGGCGCTCAGATGTTACATCAAGTTACAGGATGCGGATTCGGCGATGCGACTGATCAAAGATGCGCATCTGGCCGAGGCGGTGGCGGACGACATTCCCAGCTTCATCGGCCTTCGCGTGCCGCAGGACAAGCTCCTCAAGATGTCCAAGGAAGATCTTGAGCAGGCCACTAGTGAGGCCATCTCGCTGTTGGTCGACGAGGCGCAGCATGGCTTGGTGAAGCCGGACCTTGTGGTGTCGCAGTTGCAGGAGAAGGACTTGAAGCTCTACACCTTCT
Organism: Neurospora africana FGSC 1740; assembly: GCA_000604205.2. NCBI lineage: Eukaryota > Fungi > Ascomycota > Sordariomycetes > Sordariales > Sordariaceae > Neurospora > Neurospora africana. Next base: position 90,752 of record HF970597.1, read on the forward strand.
TCTACTTGCGGGGTCTCTGGCGTGGGGAGGGCATCCACGAACACACGCATGAGTCTCTAGCCCGTCTGGTCCTCGACAGCCGCACCATGGTAGACCAGTTTGCCGATCTGGCTGTCCACCTCTTTGCCATTTACGACCAGCCATTGCTCAACCAGTTCTTGAGGACATCCACAGCATATGCCTTTGAGAAGGTTGGTTTTCTCTGTCACCCATATTCCTTGCCCCTCATTTATTTACTGACCGGTTCGTGTCCCAGGCCGCCCAAGAATGCGAATCCCGTAACTACATCCCCGAGCTCGTCTACCTCTACTCCAAGACCGGCCAGATGAAACGAGCGCTCTACCTCATCATCGAGCGTCTCGGTGACGTGTCCCGCGCCATCGCCTTTGCCAAGGAACAAGACGACCCCGACCTCTGGGAAGATCTGCTCGAGTACTCCATGGACAAACCCAAGTTCATCCGCGCGCTGCTTGAAGAGGTGGGGACGGCTATCAACCCCATCACGCTTGTGAGGAGAATACCAGAGGGGCTACAGATTCCTGGGCTGCGAGAAGGGATAAGGCATATCATGAAGGAGCATGAGATCCAATACTCTATCTCGGAAGGCGTTAGTCGCGTGTTAAGAAGCGAAGTTGCAGCGGCCATGAACACGCTGCGGAACGGGCAGCGCAAGGGCGTCAAATTCCAAGTTGGTGTCAGGGAAGGAGGCGAACACGTGGACGTCCAGCCTACTGATATCCCGACGCAACCCTTGACCGAGAAACCTTCCTCCTCCGACCTCACCTCCCCCGCCGCTATATCTCAGCAGCCACCACCACCAACCCCGTCAACACCAACCCACCGCCGTCCCAAGCACGCTGCGAAGAAATACCAAGCCGGCCACTGCGCCCAATGTCTCTCCCCCTTCACTACGTACGAAACAGACACGCTGGTCGGCTTCGCTTGCGGACACGTGTTTCACTTGCCGCATTTACTTGGAGCGTTGAATCCGGGGAAGACGGTGGATGCCGATGTGTTGCTGGGAGGTGTGGGAGCTGAGGAAAGGAGCGCACATCTGGTTGGGGCGAAGGTGACGCATGCGAGGTTGTTGAGGGATCGGATCGTTGGGGGTTGTGTTGTCTGCAAGGCTGCGAAGGAGGAGGAGGGAGCGATGGTTTACCCTTGAGAGGAAGTTTTGGTTAGAGCATGGACATCGGCTTGAGGTTCGAGCTTGATCAGTGAAAATTGGGGGTTGAGAAGTGGGGACCAGACTGGGTTGCTTGCTACCTACGCATTGGGGGAATATGCATGCGCACCGGGACACATGTTATGATTATGAATATGAATATGTTGATGACTTGGTAGGAAGGAACGAACAAGCTTGTTTTCTGCGTGCACGTGTTTGTTTGTCCTCTGATCAATGTCGGCTTTTAACTGAAGCTAATGATGTGGTGGCATTTATTGACAACAACATGGCGAATGTCAGAAGTAAGCTTCCACCAGCCTTGCTAGAGTTGTTGAGTTTGACTGAACAAACGTTGACTAATGTCAACCTCTCCTTCTATCTAGTCTGACTTGTGGGTCATGATCACGGAGCGGTTCCCGGAGGGGGAGAAGGCCTGAACAGAGGGGGAAGGGAGGTAAGATGGATAAGTAGTGTACAAATCGCTCAATTGGTAGAGCGTGAGACTCTCAATCTTTGTGTCGGTAGCGGGATAGTTCTGTAGCCGCTATCCCGATGGCGGATTGAAGGATAGCACTTCCAAGCAAAAGTGAACTCGAGTAAGATGGGGGCAATTGAATGTAAAGGAAGGGCCGATGGGGGTTGCGTGAGAAGTTCCTGCAAGATTTTGCCTCCAACAAATGGGCGCCTTTCTTGGATGTACGAATGTGCCAAGTTTGTGACGAATGAATGAATGAATGAATGAATTTTGCGACTACGTTCTACCAATACTAGATAAAAGTTTGTGACGAGTTTAGACCCAGTCTGCGTCAAGACTTTACCACTACCTAGGTAGGTAGCATTCAATGTACCCCGCCCCCCCTTTGAGTGCACCGGTGCATCGTACAGGCCACATTTCTAGCCCTGGCATTCCCAGCACCTTCGACACCTCTCGAGCATTTAAAGTGCTCACTAGGTCCTCACTACTGTGCGTCGCCAACCCCAATCTCGCAACTTCAGTCTTCCTACACAACAATGGAAACTTCGCAGGAACCAGGCCAGTCGGAAGGGCCTCCCTACCTCTCGTTCAAAGAGCTTAAATCCGAGGGAGTACGTGTCCTCTTCGCTCCCGTTACCGAGCGACTCTATTGGGAGTTCGATGGTGCCTTCCCCGCTGCAATTTCCGTCATGAAATCCTCCAAGGGTGCGAGCGATGACCTGGAACCATTCTTCCGACCAGACACTGGCACGTGGCACGAGATCTCGCAGCTGCCCCTCACCGAACCAAAGGTCTCGTCTCTTGAAGTTTCAGTCTACGACCTCGAACAATGGGAATTCGATTGGATATTTTGGCATGAGGATCATGATGGTGGCCCACGCGACTACGGCCAAGAGTGGGTCACCTACGGAGATCTTGACGACGACGTCCGGCCTTATGCGAAGGAACAAAAGGAGGACGGTAGCTGGGAGGAGGACTCGGACAAGGAGTTTCTTATCAAGTGCTGTGGAGAGGACAGACCGCTTCGGAAGAGAGGGCTGAAGTTGGTGGTCACGGCTGGCAGCGAAGATTTTGTCACGGTGCGTGACTTTGTCAGCGGTAAGTAGTCGTGTCTCTTCCAAGTGTTGAGTTTAGCTTTGCTAACTATAACCTCAGCTGTTCATCCCTGGCTTATGAACTTGCGCGATGATATTATGAAAGCGAAGGAGGCCTCACGCGAAAATCCCTATAGACCGCCGGAGCCATACAAATGGATGGTGGATGTGTGCAGGATCGGGCATTGTTCGCAGCCACTCGAGATAGAGGAAAAGAGGGAGTGGGTTCGGAGCCATAGCCCGTACACGCCTCAGGCTGGTCCTTCGACTCTCTCAATGTCGAAGACTATGGAAAGGATACGTGCTGACATGGCGGAGCAACGACTGGAACGTGCAAGGAGGAATGATGGCGGCATCCCTCCTTCTTAAAGGTAGTCCATCATCACTTCTATCGAGTGCGTTCAATACTATGAGATCATAGGCTTCATTTACAGAGTATGTAATCATTGAGATACTTCAGGGTACATTGCTTGGAACGTTACGAAAAAGCGTAATCCGCTCTTTAATTACACTAGGTATCTACCGAACACAATGAACTAATGAGCGGCCGTGGCAGACGCACAATACGAGAACGTCTAACCATAAGAGGGCAGAGCAGCTAGGCCGGTGGTGGTGGCAGTGTGGTGTCCGGAACCGACACCTCCAAACTCAACTATCTCGCCATCTACACGTACCGCCCAACCCCTTACCAAAGAGCCGCGAATGCCGTTGGATGAGGTTGAGGTCTTGGAAGGAGTTGGATTGGGGGAACAATTTCCCAGTTGGCACATACCGTACCCGCAAAATGAAGGGCCAGTACCGCATCTTCCGGCTGCGTTGCAGCAATCGCCCCATACACCAGCACACATCTTATAGCCATGCTGCTTGCCGCAGTTGCCGTCTGTGGTATAGACAGAATGTCCTGCACATGCGCCTTCGTAGCAGGTTCCGTCTGCACAGTCTTCTCTAGATTTCGAAGAGGGCATTAGCTTAGGCACAACTAGATTGACTGACTATTCATGACGAGGGAGACTCACGCAGTGTCGCCGCATTTCCAAGTGTTTACGTTACAGCACTGGCCAACTTTGCTGCCGATGCAGGTAGCGTTGTTGTTTGGAGGACCGCAGAGCCCGTCATAAGCTCTTAGAGGCTCGATGACTATACAACGGGTGGTGGTCATTAGTCTGTTACCAATCCATCGGCTCAAAAAGTGCGGGTTTCTTACAGCCTGCCACGCAATACTCGGTATTGGCTTCAATGTTCCCGCAGTCAGAATGCACTGTCGGATTCAACTTGAAGAAGGTTTCGACAGAGATCCCGTATTTGTGGGCTAGTGCGGTACAAGTATAGTAGTTGATGTCCATATCTTCGGTGCTGGCGGCATACCGACAGTTAACTTGACCCGGGGTGACATATCCGCTGCTGATGAGGGGGCTGGTAGGGACCGGCTCGGGCCAACCAGCAGAATCTATAGACGTCGCGGCCAGGGAGCTGTTCTCGTTCTCAAATTGACCCTGTTCCCAGCGAAAAGGTGCGCACTCCCCGTCGTTCTTTGCAAGAACTGTGCTTGCAAGGTGAAAGAGGGCAAGAGCATAGAGTGGCAGATGCATGGCGGGCAGTGAGGTGGTTGCCTGTGGGTGAATGATCTGAGCTAGAACCAAGTCCGAGACTGGAATGGGCGGCAATGGCAGAGTTTGAAGCGATGTTGGCAATGCCAACGTGAAAGGGTGGATGGAGCTGCAAGCACTGCAGTTTGTGTTGGCGGCCAAGTCGCACTACATGTACCTACATCTCGTCCCCTTGTGTTCCCTCCACTGTGTGCCTCCCTCCTTCCGTCTTGAGTCTGGCCTGTAGGTTGTGCCTGTGACTAGCCTGTGCGTCAGGCAGGTGCAAACATCTCCATGTCAGAGATTGCGTCTCTGTACCTTACCTCCAAAGGGGCAAGCGTGGTTGTCCCGGGCAATTCAAGTACCTGGTAGCGACCGTTTATTCCTTTATTCCCCTGCGCCAACAAGTTTATAATCAGTTAATTAGTGGTCTGATCAACCCTTCTGTCCTTTCCTCACAGACCAATTCCAAGCATGCGGTTTACGAGCTCAAATAGGCAGGAGCTTACGGCTTGCCCATGCTCGTTCCAATGGAAGCATTATGATTGTGTAGCGGCCAGCCATCTAGTGGAGCCCTCAGTCGCCTCCGACCAACGACAGTACTTGTAATAGCGCTCGGGACGAGCCGAGCCTTCTCATTCGCCTTCCGTTGTTATTAGCGGGATTGGATTTTCTCGGTTCCAATTTGTCGGGACAACTCTGTATGGCTGCGGGCGCCAAGGTTCTTCCACTTCATCACTTGGTGCTGTTCTTCCAGAACCTCTAGCTCCACTCTTTGCATGTTCTCTAGGTACTTACCTATATATTCTTCGAGATAGCAGTCTTGCAGCTTCTTTCGCGCTTTTCGCGCATCGGAATACTAACAACCCTGGACATTACCTCTAGTCAGTCACCCGGTTCCCCTTTGCCCCGGCGATACGGAAGATTCGCCAAGGCAAAACTGCTCAAATCTCCCTATCTTATCAGTTTGTGTTGAGAAGTAGGTACCATTGCTAGGGGTAAATGCCCTGATGCACAAGCGGGATGCACTGGGAAACGTGATCCGTTACGTAATATCCGGTACCGCTATAATGAGTTCCCACCGGCCATATGGTAAGTAGATTTCCGCCCTTTCCAAAGGTGATCTTGAATGTCTGGTCTTTATCCTGTGCTTTGATTGCCGAGAGTAGAGACCGAGAAAGTACCTTTTTAGACGTTTGATACTAACATATTTATTAGGGTTGAGGGTGGAAACGGCGAGACGAACTGTAACCCGGCCCAAACCCGGTGTGTCGCGACTCGTTGTGACCGGACGATTGGCGAGACTAGAGCCAAAGCAGAACAAGATTGTAGGGCCCATCGCGAACCATTCAATATTCTGTTATACCTTGAAACTAGATGAGTTCCAATTTTCGCTGACCCGTACGGCCGGTAGGGCAAGCCACCGCTCACGTACGTCTTTACAGGTATACAGTTCTCGAAGATGCAGCTAGTAGCGATCCGCAGTATGTCGACCACAAATCGATTATTCTTTACACCCTTATACGCGACTACCTACCTTCGGATAGCATAGCTGCTCGCATTGTTGTTATGCGAGATAATGGGACTGATGATGAGACGTACGTCTACTAGCACTGGGATAAACGCTCAGTAGGAGAAAACGGTACCTTTGCTGGCAGGCCCGTTACGGCCGCAGAGCTGAGGGCCCGTATCAAGGCGGGCAAACGGTATAAACATCGGGTGCACGCCAATCTGACTGAGACTCTGCACTATATACCTCTAAGTTAGAACGAGCTACAACGTTGTTTATATAGTTTAGGAACTGACGCGAATATCTACGTATGTCCAGGTTCCCCCGTGAGACCTGTTGCTTGAAACAATTCCCATACCTCGTAGTATAGAATGTTTCTACCGCTAGGATTAGGAGGATGCGGTGGCCGAAGAACAAACGAGACGGAGCCGAAATGTGACGCTTCCTAGGGCACTACCAGAGAACGTCGTTCCTCAGCCATGGAGCATGCCAGAGTATAACGTTACACCGCTGCTCAAAAGATCGACAGCCAAAGACTTTAAAGCCGTACGGAATATTGTAAAGAAAGCGATTACCAACTCGTTGAGACTGAACAAGGCCCAAGTGGCTCCCCAAGTGGCTCGGCCCCTCCGCAACAAATACAGCTTAAAGCCTAGGACTATTATTAGCGGAAGTAGCGTTGTAGGTAAGTAAAATATAGTATCTTGTGACGAACGGTAGTTTAATTTGTCTAAGTAGGATAGTTAAAGGTAAGAACTATTAGTACTATTCGGTGAAGCTAAAAGGTTTATAACAAATATACTTATAATACTAGTCTTAATAATAATAATCTATAAACAATTATTAAACTATCTAATACGTAGGGTTAGGGTTAGGGTTAGGGTTAGGG
>HF970598.1:25199-39100 GCA_000604205.2 Neurospora africana FGSC 1740
GTGCTGAAGGCATCTCCAGTCATACTTCAAGCGGTAGGCACTGGTATGTTGCTCTTCTCAGTTTGGTGATCATTGTGTTGCTGTCCGCGGTCTTCTTAGTTGGCAAGAGAGACTGGGCAATGAAGGGAGGGTCATGTCCCGCCAGCTCATTGTGTGTTCTTTCCTAGGACGGCGGAGATAGGTGTTAGGAAGTCACATAGTTAGAGGAGGGGTGGGGGGCTTCTGCCGCAGGGGCGATGCATATTGCAGTCCGGTCCTTACTGCCCCTCGAAATCCCATATCCAGCCGAAGCGTCATAAGAATAAACCGAACACCTCACGGACAATACATTACACCTTGTTTATGCTCTTATATGCATCCATGTGTCTTTCGTACATTGTCTGAGCGAAATTCGACACATTTCTTGGATTGAAGGATACCTGAAAGACTCGAGCCGGCATGCTTTCAAATCAATACGAGGCATATCACAGTGTCATAGCGGCCTTTCCAACCAAAGCGAGCGGTATTGGACTGTCACATAGTGTGGATCATTGCCAGCTCCTAGGCAGAGGCAGGGTCTCGTAAAGCGGCCATCTTGGTATTGGTGTTCATGTCCCTCTACACTCCGTAAGTTTCTCTCCATATCCAACATCTTCTCGCTCCAATCGTGAACTAACATTATGTTTCACAGCTTTTACGCTTTAGGCTGGGTTTCTCTCGCGTATACCTACCTCTCAGAACTCTTCCTTACCACCAAGGCTCCCAAGGCATCGCAGTAGAGCAATTGACCGGCCGTATTGCCCTATTCATCAATACCTACGTCAACCCGATTGCCCTCGACAAGATCGGATAGAAATACTATCTGGTCTACTGCGTTTTAATTGCAATTAAGACACTCACCATGTACTTCCTATTTCCGGAGACGCAGAACAGCACCCTAAAGGAATTGGCGTTTATTTGGGAGGGCGACGTGGTTCGGGGCCGAGTAATGGAGAGGATGGATGCAGTGATGGCGATTCAGCTACACGAATTGGGCCCGATTACGGAGGAAGATGAGCCTGTGGGGAACGAGAGGGTTGGTGCTACTCCTTGTGTCCGGAGAAGCTCGTCTGATAGCTTTACCCAGCATGGTTATTAGTATAGCTTTGCCTAATATTACTACCTCCATCATCTTTACCTCATATCACTGCCTCCGCCCAAAGACACAGTGCTGCCACAGGATCATCAGGTGACATTGGCTTATATTGTGCACATTCGGGTTCCGATTGGAAGCAGAACCTGACCCATCTTTTGGTCTCAAGAGCCTACCTAGGTCATTGTACACCCTCGCACGTGGTTGTGATCTTTGCCTCCCAACCGTTTGTTTGGGATGTGTGATACCATCAGTCGAGGCAATGTGGCGAGCCGCATTTTAGACAACGCTTCCATTCTCACTCGTACTTCTTCTCTTTTAGCAGGTAGGGGTATGGCGAAGGATTTGTTCCAAACAAACTTCCTGCTCGTTTCCGGCATCCTGCAACATCTACATAAACTTGCTGAGTATCTATTAAGGCGCCTATAGAAGAATGGCGTGGATTCATATAAACGGTCGCATCACGGGAACAAGTATTACTATCTGGCTCGCGCCCATATCATTTCGCAGGCGATGGGGTGGCAGATGCGTTGAAAGGCACATGCTCTTGGTGTAATATCCCACTCAATCACGAGTAATCAAGGGAAATATATGAAAGAGATCACCAAGCAAAGCCACTCGACTTTGGATGCGCGTAGTAAAGAGAGTTTTCATGTATGATAAACTTCATACTATGTCTGTGTGTCATCCACCTGTCCATGTTACCCTATCTGTCAACCCTATCATGTGCTGCGAAGACAATGATATGGGAGCCCATACCAGATTGTGAGATACTTCCCTGAAAGCCAACGAGATGTCAGTCAAAAAACCAAACATCTCGGCCAACCAAAGCTCATCTTCTTTGCCGGCATGTTCCTTCCCAAACACCGAGTGATCCAGTTAGGAGAAATCCCAAAACAAATCAGCCAAATTCCAACCGAGACAGAAGAAATGCCATGTTGAAAGAGAGAAACACTCAAAATCCTAGGGTGTGACGGCGATATCATAACCTAAAAGGTCGATTAGGCGCCAAGAACAGCACCCAGGGCGGCAGAGGCAATCAAAGCCACGGCAAGATGAGTGTAGCTGACGCTGGAAGAGGTCGCAGCGCCGGCGTGCTGGGGATGGCCAGCAGTGGCGGTCGGAGAGGCATAAGTGCCATTGGCCGCAGAGTGGGAGGGTCCGGTGGCCCAAGAAGAAACACCGGTGCCGGTGCCGGTCATGGCGATGGCCGTCTTAGTGGTGGTGCCATTGTACTGAGTGGCAGTGGCCGTCAAGTTGCCGGCGGGCTGGGTAGCCTTGACAAAGGTAGTGGTATGGGTCAAAGTGGAAAAGGCAGTCTTGGTGATGTAAGACATGGCCTCACCGGTGGAGGCACTGCCCTGAACGCCATCGACATCGGCGGTGGTCTGATCGGCAGCGGCGCTGACCGAAGGCGTGACAGTGATAGTGGTGGGAACGCAAGCCGAGGCGCTAGAGACACAGGCACTGTCAGTGTTAGTCTTCGTTTGAGGATCAAGAAACCAAAGACTTACCCGGAGCCGGAGGCAGTCACGGCACCCGCGCTGCCATAACCCATCTGAGCGTCGGCACCAGTAACGCCGAGGGCAGAGATGGCAGCGGCCATCAGCATCATGTTGACCTTGCGGCCCTTCTTCTCGGTGCGCATAATGACGCAAGGCTCCTCGCCGTTCATGACAACGCAAGACTCCTCTTGGCCGTTACGCATGGGAATGCAGCCGATACCACTGTTGTCAGACATTGTGGAGGTTGAAGAGATAACCTAGCGAGGATGGTTAGATGACGCGCAGGAGGAGAGAGTAACCGTAACTCATGGGCGCAGAGCACAGAACAGGGGAAGGGAAGAGGGGGTCCAGAAAGGGCTTTACGACAACGACGACGAGGTATGAACACGCGAGGTGAGAGCCCGGGATCAAGATCTCCTGACGCGCGCAGAGCCACCTGCTGTGGTGATGAGATCGGGCGCATGGTGAAGAAGTGCCCCGCGAAGGTACCGCAAGACCGCTGTCATCATGCGATCATCTTGCGATCGAGTAGCCCCCCACCATGCGACGGGTCGTCGCGACAATACAAGCAAATAGGCAAGAAAGAAGGAAGCAGAAAGGTGGGACTACTTACGAGCGATTAAGTCTGGAGTGCTGGATGCGCGCGCGCTGAACGAGTGACTGTTGAGAATGGAAAGACGATTCCGCAGTTGTTGGAGAAGAGTGCAAGGTGGGTGGAGGAAAGGTGGAAGGAGAGACTGCGGACCAGCTTTGGGATTCTTATACGCGAAGGGAGGAGGAAGTGAATGTCAAAATCACTGCTGCAGCTGCCACTGTTGACGACTGTTATCGGCTGGCGACCGAGGAAGATGGGATGAAAATGGGACAGCAAGTGTTGAGAATCTGCCGAGTTCTTCAGACGGAGAGGTGCGCTTTTTGGAAACGCAATTCGCCTGAAGCTCGTACCTTCCATGTCCAAAGGTTCCGCGGGCAGGTACGGTGAAGTAACCCTGCTTTCACCTACTAGTCGAGGCCTTCTCAGACGAGTGACGAATCCAGCTCCTCTCGAGACGTGTCAACCAACTGAAGGAACGTCCGTCCTCTTGTTCCACTCCGTCGAGACTTCCGTTGTTACCGTAGGTATTCTTAGATCAGTTCTTGTAGCCTGCGAGGTTAGAATTTGCAGGTTTGTGCGGAAAAGGGGGAAAAAAGAAGAAGAAAAAAGTTGTGTACCGTAGCGACCAGTCTGATCCCAAGTATAGGTAGTCGCTGGGAGGGGATGGTCTCACAGTATCTGGACGTAACCATTTACATTTTTCGATTGTTATCCTGCTTCTTGTTTGATCCAACGTAGGGCGATTCATGAATGCATCCATGTCCTTGTGACGATGATACAAACGGATGATAAATGGATTGAAACCAGTGCCGCAAGTGTTGGGCATGAAGAGAACCTATGTCTGCTTTGTGGCTCCAGGGAAAGCAAGGTTGTCCATTCTGTCGAGCAGGGGGACAGGACTTTGGTACATATGATACCTTGTTGAGGCGTGAGGATTTCATTTCGCGAACGTCAAACGACGCCGGAAGCTTCCACGATGAGACTCACAAGCAAAGCATTGGAGAACTAGTTAACGTATTACCCATGAGACTGCATGAAGTCGTGGAACCCGTGAGAAGATCCATGAAGGTGTCGAAAGTGAGCTGGGATGAATGTAACGAAAGCTCTCATTGCGCTGTTAGCGGGCCTCATCCAGTGCGAATGTAGACAAAATAATTCCAGAACCATGAATATTGCCCAACAGGAACTTGAAGTTTACATACCTTGGGTAACTTTCAACATTGACAGGATGTTGAATGAAAGAGTGTCTTGGTTGAGTTCTAGGTGGTTTGAGGGTCTTCGTTGACGTGTGGTTGAACATTCACTGATACCATATTTTACACAAATGTCATACCTGTGCGGCTTATCCGAAACAGCGAGTGGTAATTTGCTGTAAGCTGCTCGCAAAGTTTCCCCGGGCCCCTGCCAGGGCAGTGGTCCCCTGTCATTGCGGACGCTGCAGCTCCTTGGCTCTCGGGCACCCCAATTGTAGTTCACGAATTGTTGTACCCGACCGTCACGCGAAGGAACAGGACGGGCGGGCGCGTAACACAGCTGTCGCCGAACCAGCATATCAACAACTCATCAACCCACCGCAACTGATCGTATCCTCCTCCGAGTCCAGCCGGCCTGTCGCGCGACATCTAGACACCACCTGCGCATATTATTATCTCGGATTATCTTTCGTGGCCCGCGATACCAAGCTGCCCGTATATCTCCAAGGATCCGCGCATCGCCAATCGCGAGTCGACGACCTGAGCCTCGACGTTCCTCGTTAACGTCGCACCACGACACCACGCGCGGCTCAAGAGCCTCCCATCTCCTCTCTGCCCCCGCCTTTTTATTCGATTCAGTTCCCCATCTTCGCCGCTTGGTCACTTGGCCAAATTCGTCAGTCAGCTAGCTCGCCCTCAAATCATACGCAGGAAGACGACCGATCGCAGCACATCAGCCGCCATGGCGCCACGTCGAAGCGCTCCCGGGGAGGAGGAGGAGCTCGAGCAGGAGCAGGAGCAGGAACAGGGACTGGTCGCACTCGGGTTCAACGAGCCCTTAACATGGCGCCCCGGCAAGCCCATATCCATCGATACACTGCTCAAGAGACTCGACGCCCTCTCCAAGGAGCTGTCGGAGATGGACCAGGAGACTGTGGACACCGACTCACTGGTCAAGGTCGCTAAGGACGTCGCCTCTCATCAGCTCATCCAACACAAGGACAAGGGCGTACGAGCATACACAGCATGCTGCATTGTCGATATCCTGAGGCTATGCGCCCCCGATGCGCCCTTTACACCATCACAACTCAAGGTTCGAGAGTCAAACGACGCTATTTCATGGACCATCTGCTGACGTTGGTGATCGCAACATAGGATATCTTTAACCTCAGCATCAACTCCATCATTCCCGCCCTCTTCGATCCATCGAATCCCTACAACAACCAGCACAAGTATGTGCTACGGTCCTTTGCCGAGATCAAGAGTATCGTTCTGCTACTTGATGTTGAAGGCAGCGAAGCCTTGTTACTCAAGCTTTTTACCACAATTTTCGACGGTGTCTCAGGTCTCAAATCTCATAAGGGAGAGCAGGTTGGAAAGGACGTCGAGTATAGTATGAAAGAGATGCTGGGAGTACTCATTGACGACTCCGTGACCCTCCCAGGAAAGGTTGTGGATGTCATCATGGCCCAGTTCCTGAGAGCTGCTGCTCCGGGATTAGGCAAGGAACGGCAGGATCATGTGCCAATCGATGACAGCCAGGCAACGCTGCTCCTGAAGGAAGAGCCCGAGGCTTACCAGATGGTCAGGAATCTTTGCCAGGCTTATGACGACAAGATGTCCCGTTTCGCCAGTCAGTATTTTAGTGATGTGATTGTCGATGCGACAGGGTTTGCTGGGAAGTCGAACGGCAACAGAGACGAAGATGACGAAAACGATGAGGATGATGGCCCAACAGGGCCGTCCGAGTCCGACTTGAAGGAATTGAGGAAAGCACATGTGCTTATTCGGGAGATCTGGAAGGCCTCGCCCATGATCCTTCAAAACGTTGTTCCTCAGGTTGATGCAGAGCTCTCAGCAGACAATGTGCACTTGCGACAGATGGCAACGGAGACGCTCGGAGACATGATTTCAGGCATTGGTGCGGCAGGCCCGCCTCCACTGCCCGTCCTTGATCCAGCTGCATACCCTCCACTGAGTCTGGAAGAAGAAGAAAGAGCGGAACCGCAAGTGACCAACATCCTCACCACGCCACTTTGCTCCATCTCCTTCTCGCAGACACATAGTACGACGTTCCACAACTTTTTGAGTAGAAAGAACGATAAAGCTCCGTCAATTCGCGCTGCATGGACCACGGCGGTAGGTCACATTCTCTCCACCTCTGCTGGAGGAATCGGACTCAGCCGCGAGGATGAGGCTACTCTGATCCGAGGGCTGGGAGAGAAGCTCTCGGACAGCGATGAGAAGGTCAGGCTTGCAGCTGTTAAGGCTGTCGAGACCTTCAAGTTCCAGGACATTATTGCCAAGCTAGGACCTAATGGAGGAGTAGGCAAGGATGGATCGGTTCTCAATACGTTGGCCGATCGCTGTCGCGACAGGAAACCCGCTGTCAGAGTTGCTGCCATGTCACTGTTGGCTAAACTCTGGGCTGTCGGGACTGGGGAGATGCTTGCTGGAAACGAAGCGGTAACAGCAGCGCTGTCTGGCATCCCGTCACGCATCTACAACGCCTTTTACGCCAATGATCTGGAACTAAATGTCCTGATGGATCGCGTCATCTATGAGTTCCTCGTACCTCTTGGGTATCCGCCAGCCAAAAAGGCGACCAAGAATTCCAACGGCAACTCCCAGTCGCAATCGGCCAATGCGACATCTATCGACCATGACGCGATTAGGGCAGAGAGGATTCTCCTCCTTGTCCGCTCACTGGACGAGCCGGCGAAGAAGGCATTTTTCGCTATGCAATCTAGACGGCCTCAGTTCGCCAAGATTATGGAAACCTACCTCGACCAGTGCGAGAGGTACAACGGTGGTGTTATGGAAAGCAACGCCGACAAAATCACCAACAACCTGAACAAAACGGCCGATTACATCGCGCAGTTTCTCCCAGAACACGTTAAAAGCAAGACCGACCTGATCAAGTTTGCTAAAATTCACGATCGCCGCAACTACAACCTCATCAAATATGTCATTGGCCAGGAGAATGACTTTAAGACAGTTTATAAGGCCTTAAAAGAGCTTATCAAGCGCTGTATGGCCAGCAAAGACCCCTCAGTTATTGACACTCTGCTTCCTCTACTCTACCGTTCTGGTTCTCTTCTGTTCAACCGCAGTCACCTATCTACGATCATGGAGTACTCCAAATCAGATAAGGACGGCTTGGGATCGATTGCGCACGAGATCTTGAACGAGATCTCTCAACGCAACCCAGACCTCTTCAAAACTCACATCGGGCAGCTTTGCAAGGATCTGGTTGATCAGGCTCCTACTGCCACAAAGCCGAACGATCCCATAGTAGCGGAAACGCTCAAGGCTTGCTCCACGTATGCCCGGAAGTTCCCTAAGGATGTCGCCATGGATCGGAAATTCGTCCAGACCATGATCAACTACGCTCTTTATGGCCAACCCGTCAAGGCCTCGAAGCATGCCGTGAACATTGTTCTTTGTAAGAAGGATGACAAGAGCATGGTTACAGCCACTGATCTTCTCCAAAGGATTTTGAAGGATTGGTCATATGGTTCGAGTAACTTCCTTAACAAGCTTACCGCTGTGAGCCAATTGGAACTGCTTGCACCCAAGGTTACCGAGGAGGCGAATGATGAGATCCTCAATATGGCCTTTAAGCAGATCCTTCTCCAGGTGCGGACCGACACCAAAGACAGCGATCCCGATTGGGTCAATGACGCCGAGATGGATGAGGAAATCCAGGCCAAGTGCCTCTCCCTCAAAACACTAGTCAACAGGGTGAGGAGTATCGAGGATATCGAAGACGCAAAGGAGAAGGCCAGTAATGTTTGGAAGGTGCTCAGGAAGATCATCAAGGAGAAGGGCGAGATTGTCGAGAACAAGGAGACGCCCAATCATCACAGGACAAGGCTAAGGCTCTTGGCTGCGCAGTTGATGCTCAAGCTCTGCACACAGAAGCATTTCGATGACATGCTTACCCCGTCAGACTTCAACCTGTTGGCTCTGACCACTCAAGATATGGTCGAGGAAGTGCGTCATGGTTTTGTGCGGAAACTCCAAAAGTATCTTTCCGATGGCAAATTGCGGTCGCGCTACTATACCATCATCTTCCTCACTGCCTTCGAACCCAACATCGAGTTCAAGAACAGGGTGGAAACATGGATCCGTTCCCGAGCGCGCCACTTCCAGAACCTCAAGCAGCCTGTTCTCGAAGCGATCATGGCCCGCCTCATCTCGCTTCTGGCCCACCACCCCGACTACAGCAACGAGGTAGACTACCTTATTGACCACGCTCGGTACATCCTCAACTACATCGTGCTGGTAGGCACCGAGTCCAACCTGGGCTTGATCTACAAGTACGCGGAGCGTGTGAAGCAGACGCAAGATGGTCTTAACCCGAACAGCGATGCGCACAGGGTCCTGAGTGACTTGGCGCAATCTGTTATCAGGAAGTGGCAGGAGAAGAAGGTTTGGGCCTTCAATGCGTTCCCCGGAAAGGTCGGCCTACCCCTCGGTCTGTACACGGCCCTCCAGTCCCATAGCGAAGCGCAGGCAATTGCAGAGAAGTCCTACCTCCCCGAGGGCTTGGATGAGAAGCTTGACGATCTTCTTAGGGCTATGGATCGGAAGAAGGTGCGTACGACATAAGATGACTCTACGCCGTTCTGATGCAACGACTAACATCTCTCCTTTTCCTTGCAGAAACGCAAGTCTATGTCCACTGCAGCCGGCACCAATAACCGCGACGGGCACAAGTCCAAGAAAGTCAAGCAATCCTCCGGTGACCGCGACGGCGACCGCGAAGCCAAGGCCTCGCGCAAGATCGCCACAGCCAAGTCCAAAAAGACCCCGGCCAAGAAGAGGTCCGACCGCGACGACTGGTCTCCCGGCCCGGCTGTTCCCGAGTCCGAGCGCCGGCAGAGTTCCCGTCGTGCCAACAAGAACAGCCGTCCCTACACCGAGCGTGACTCGGAGGATGACGACGAGGAGATGTTGGAGGGCGTGGCCGAGTGGGAGTACCTCGATGAGGATGAAGACGAGGACAGGGAGGAAGGCGATGATGAGGAGGGAAGTAGGGAGGAGGCGCCGCCTAAGCGGACTGCTGCCAAGGCGAGCGCACCAGCAAGGAGTAGCAAAAAAAAGGAGAAGGAAAGTCAAGAAGACGAAGAACATGAAGAACCCGAAAAGGAACAGGAGAAAGGGCCGGAACAAGACGAGTCCCCCGCCACTGCTACCAAAAACGCCAGCGCCGCCGCCAAGGGCAAGAAAGCCGCCTCCCTGCCAGTTAGGAACGCTACGAGAAAGAGCGGGGGCGGTAAAACCCCAACAGCACCAGCCAAAGATAAGGACGATAGCGATCTCAGCGAGCTAAGCGATGTCGAGATGGTTGATGAGCCTGAAGCTGAAGGTGAAGAGCCAGCGGAGGAGGAGGAGGATGAAGAGGAAGGAGAAAAGACGCCACCAGCTCGCGCGGCTGCTAATGGTCGCAAGGTAAAAGCTTCTGCTTCAGCTCCAGCAGGGACAAAGGCTGCTGCTGCGACAAAGGGGAAAACGAAGGCTGCTGCTGCCCCGGCTCGAGCTACGAGAAGCAGTAGGAGCACAAGGGGAAAGCAGCCAGCGGAGGAGAAAGAGGAGGAAGAGGATGCTATGGATGAGGAATGAGGGATGGGGAGTACAAAAGTTTTAGACAAGAGAAGAAAGGTTCGAGGAGGAGGAACTTAACCACGCTGGACAAAGACAAGGACGGACTGTGGTCGGTTCCGTTATGTGATTTGAGTATTGAAGTATCGATATGCAGAATGATTCCTATGTGGTAGTAGCGTACTTCATCACTTAAAATGATGGTTGCGACCATGTTTGCGTGCATGCGATGCGATATTGAGAGCCGGAACTGGAGCAGGAGCTGTATCAGTTAAATCGTGGTGGCATCGTGGTATCACTGGATCAAGTTTATCAAGTCTTTGTACGAGAGAGGATTTCTTACGAAGTGAAAAGGAGCCAAAGTTTCATTAGGGTTAGTATTTGTATGAGGGTATAGATTTTAGGTGTCAAGGTCAACATCGAGATCTTATCATCTTCCTCTGCCTGCTTCCATCGGTGTATGTAATAAAAGCGAAAAGCTCCCTATATAGGCTCAAAATCTGTTTCTGTGCCTCAATTCTCTTTAGAAGCATTTATATCAGACAACACGTCTCTCCATCATCACCGAGTAAGAGCATCAAACTTCAGGGAAGAGCGAGGTGTAATAGTATACAACTTCCTCTTAGCAGAGACAGACAGACAGAGAGAGCATTTGAGGCCTCGCCTTGCCCCGTCGGCAATGTACACACCTCCGACAATCTGGGTCGAATCCGTCTGGCCGTCTGTCCGTCGAAGCCATCAGTCTACGAAGTTTAACTCGACCCTATTTCTCTTTACGTAGAAGAATCATCTTGATATCCATCGTTCAGTTATTTCTCTTATGGCTAGAGAATTATAACCAAGCGAGGATAAAGCCTCACATCACCTCATCTCGCTCACCTCACGTCGACGACACAAGCACGAGTACGAGCACGTTAAGGATCGATGAAGTTCGATGTAACCTTTCCGTTTCGATTTTGTATGTTCGGTATCGATGATGAAACAAGATCTGGCGAGACTGCTGAACCTTGACCTTGAAACGAGACAACCGTTGTTTCATTTATTTTAATGCCTTCCTCGCCGCAATCGATCTTCAAATCTGTTCCTGCCATCCCTGTCTTCCTCCCCACGTGCCTGACCGAAAATACTACTCGTGTGACCAACCAAGCATGTATGGTGTTGTGTAGTATATACAAAAGAAAGCCTGCGGCTCGTTGATTAAATACCTCGAGGGAGGACGGTTGATTGGTTGGTTGGTTGGCTCGTTGGCTTGTCGTTGGCTGTTAGGTTGGGTGTCTGGTCGGGCAATCGTCTGGGTGTGTGCGCAGGCAGGCAGGCAGGGCGCGGCGGCAGCAGCGTGGGCATGGATATAAAGCAGGGCAAGCAAGCACTCGGGCTAGGGTGGGGGATCCCAGATGGACTTCAAAATCATATCAAACATACTTGTACGAATATCGAATATCGGGTGGGCAAACGAGCCTCGCTGTCTCTGCTCTGCTCTGTGTAAATTCATTTTCACAATTCCCTCTCAACCCATAGATAGTATAGCTAAGCCTGTGCACCATAACCTATGCAAATCTTAAATCATGGAAATGGTCCAAGAACCACTAGACCCAATAAGAATATCAGTTGTTCCCAACACCTGTCTAGGTCTCCTCCCCCCTTTCCCCATCATGCTCATACGTCCACATCCATATCACCGTTCTGGAGTACCGCCGCATCACTGTCTGCGCTCTTCCTTCCGTTACTCTTCCGCTTTTTCCTCCTGGGAGGCGCTGGCTCCTTGGTTTGCTTGGCGGTAGCGACATCATCGGTCGCGGCCGGCGAAGGAGGCAGTTCCTTCTTCACCGTTGGCGTGCCCTCGAGATCGCGGACCGTCTTTTCCGACTCCCCGTCTGTGATGGACTGCGACGAATTCGTCAAGCTCGGGACTTTGGATGATACCAATTGATCCTGAGAGGCAGCCATGGGAGTGACAGGCTCCAGCATGCTCCTGATTTGGCTTGTCATCTTCTCCATCTGGGCAAGCATAGCACGAAGACTCTGTTGGTCCATATGGTTCAGGTTACCATTGGCAAGGTGATCAGAGTTGCCGCTCGCCATCAGCGAGATGACTGAAGGATCAGCTTGGGCCTGTGTCGAAATGTTAGTCACTGTAATCGCCGAGGCGGCGGATGGGAGAGCACATACCAACAAGGCATCAACTAGGGTATTAACACCACTTGTGCCTTGCCCGCTCAGCGCAGCAAGATTGTAAACTGCTTGCTGTTCTTCTAAGCTCCGCTTGTTGAGGAGAGATGACCCAACTGAAGCCCCAGTACCGGTGGTCTGAGTAATATTGAGAGGGGGGATAGGTTTGCCCTTGCGATTTTCACGGACGCTGCACAACAAGTTAGCCCTGCCGTTGCCGAAAAATCTCGTACCAGGTTGAATGAATACATACCGTGATAAGAAATCGAGTTTGATGCCCTTGGCAGGCAATCTCACAACCTTGCCATAGGTCTCGACGTTCTTCCACCCGCTCTCGTCGTCGCTAGCCTCGGGTTCCACCTCGATGTAGCCGTTGTTAATGTAAGCGCGACCATAAGCCGGCCTGATTACTGATGCACCCTTGATCTTGCGGAACTTGTGAGCCGGCGCCAGCTGGCCTGGCACCTTGGCAAGCAAGTCATCAACGTGGCAAGGACACTTCCACGTTCGGAGAACAGGCGGGTTGGCCAGAGGCGGATCAAGACAATCCAGGTGCCAGAAGAGGCCACATAGACTGCACGGGATAATGGCTCTGGTGCGAGCGGCGGCTCCCCCTTGGCACAGATGGCATATTGCCGGATCTCCCTTATCATCACGTAACCTGAAAAAATCGGGTCCGGACTCCTCGTCGTTCTTTTTCCTCCTGCGGCCGTTTGTCAGTATCTGAGGCGCACCTGAGACATAGAAGGGGGAAATGGGACATACTTAGCCGGCGGTTTGACTAGAGGCACAATCTCTTCATACTCCCCATCTTGACCGGTGCGAACGGCCTCGAAATACTCGCGCACATCAACCGGAAGGGCGAATGCGCTCGAGTTCTTGGCATCCAGCTTCTCCATCAAAGACGCGAAAGGGCCGCTATATACCGGGAAGACCGGAGGGTTGTGAGCGGTGCGACAGACATTGCAGAACCAGTCGTCGGGCATAGCACCTTGCATCAGCGGCGGATCCACGCAACTGAAGTGGAAAGACCGGGTGCAACCATCGCAGCAGATGAGCTGGCCGTTACCACCACATGATGAGCAATAATCATCATTGTCGTCCTGAAGTACCTCATGATAAGCGGTTAGCGACGACAGCCTTGACTTGGGAAAAGTAGACGAGAGCGATGATTTGTGCGGCATATTTCACGACCGGGGCTTTATGAAGTGGCCGAATGGCAGCAGTTGGAACAAGAGAAGACAAGTAGTATGTAGAGTGTGGATGTTGGTAGCGTGTTGTTCGCCACTAAAAATATCACAGACCCCCCCGGTGCCCGTCCCTGCCTTGCCAACTACTGCGGCCTGCACGCGTTGTGTTGTGCGGATGGAGGCGTGGCATGGGCACGAGGGATGGCGATGATGGGAAGGGGCGTAGACATGGGCATATGAGATTGGGAGGATGAGAGGACGAGCAGGATGGATCAGAACTGAACGGGGTGATGTGATGAGCAAGGGGCATGGGGCTGTTTTTGGGGGATGGGCGATTGGGGGGATGACGGGAGGGAATGATGGGTGTACGTATGTTATGGGGGATGGGCAGGCAGGGCAGGGCAGCAGATGCTGTGTAGGGTAGGTAGCTGAGTGATGGGGAGGGGTGATCAGACAGTTAAAAAAGGGCCTCCGGAAAGGAGCGAAAGGCCAGTCCAATCTGTGTTCCGAGCTAGCCAAACGCCCCCCCCC
>HF970598.1:74968-85218 GCA_000604205.2 Neurospora africana FGSC 1740
CCCCCCCCCCGTCGACATTCCTGAACTTCTGCTGTGTTCCATAGTTAGGGCCAAGAGCAGTAGGGATTCGAACCAAGGCATCTCCGGCTAATCGAAGTTGCAGATGGCTATCTCAACTCGTCAAGGAGGCGTGTTTTAAAATCCCAGCGAGAAGAGAAGCGGTTTCCCCGTCCGGTTGATTACCGTTGATCCGTCATCCACAAGCTGGGCGTGCTGGGTTTGTTTCGGTGGCAGGGTCCCAAGGGGCCACAGGGGTTGTTTGAGCTATATCATACCTACGGTCTCGTATGGTGCCGCACGATGGGAAACGGTGCCTTCCTTGAGCAGCCAAGTTTTGAGACGCCGTGACTTCGGATCTGTGTACAAATTTTGAGCGGTCGGGGTCTATATCTGTGACCTCCAGATAGCTGGGCTTGTGGGAGCTTGCTGCCGCTTGGCTACAGTTCTGCTTGCAAGCAAGATGTTTGCAGCGCTCGTGATATTAAATTCGGTAGTATTCCGCCACTCGGGTTGTTGTATTCCCACCGTTGATTGTCCTGTGGATTTAACACAGACGTATCCAATATCACTGGAGCATCCGTTCCTGCGTCCAGGTTCCATCATCGGCACGTCGGCCGCCGTTAGCAAGCGGGCTGTCATCCAAAGAGATCACCGATACACCTGCAATGCGGTCCGGTCACGCCAGACCTCTTGTCCTAGATAGTGACCTTGGGCCCCGGCCATCTTATCACCGTTCATCAGTTCCCGCCAGCGGTAGACTGATAGATCGTGACTGCTGAACAAGCGAGCTGGACTAAATGAACTCTTGTGCCGGAGCTATGTATCTGTACGGCCCAGGCTCTTTCGATGGATCTGTGTGTGTCTCGTCTGTCGCCCTGCATATCGAATTTCGGGACCAAAAAGGGAGAGGGCGGCGGGAGGAGTGGGAGACAGTGGATGGCTTCGAACGAAAGAAAGGTGCCGGGGGCTGCTCAACTTGTGAGATTTTTATGCGCTATCATTCCAAAAGTCATTTTCAGTATTTGCTTTGCTGAGAGATACTATCAAGCTGTTAGCGCACAAGAGGAGCTAACCGCAAATTGGCCCTGACTACTGGATAGCTTCAGTCCTATTTGGGCATGGCTGGTCGCGCCATAACGCTGCAGACAGGAGGGCTGGTCCTGGTCTGTAGACCCGGTCGGCTGGAGCCTCCTTTTCTCTTCCTGGCAGGTTGCCCCTGGTGCCTTGCGCCTTCGCTTTTGGACGGAGTGTTGTGTTGTTTGATGGGACCTTGAAATGTCTTGGAGGTCGACAGCTCACATGGACGGCCAGACAGCTCGCCGGATTATCAATTGTATTGATACCGAGTTCGTTGTTGTTCCGTGAGGCAAGCCGTTATCCGACCAGGACAAATTCAGCGTGGTCGTGGTGGTGTTTGTGTACGAGGTTTACTAATCAGCGCGACTTCATGATACCGTGCGAGCGTGGGTACCTAAGATTTGTGAACAAAGTCTTAATTGAGTTCAATTGCGCGAGCGACCCCAAGTCCATCCAGTGGGGCCAGTCCGTGCACATGCATTTGTGTGGACCGTCTCCGCTCTCTATCGGCACAAAGTGTAATTGGTCCGCGGGGCCTTGCAGTGTCCGCCCGCTTGCACGTCCCAAGACTCCTTCCATTCATGATCCCGCAGGCCGCCAGCAAGCTGCAAACTAAGCACAGCGAACCCACAGTCTCTTTAGCTTCCACCTCCTGGCTTTGGGTGGAGGTCCCGTTGTCAGCGGGAGATTCTTTGCATCCACTCTGCGAGAACTCGACATGCGCCCATCAACCACGGGGGAGGAGCTGCACCCGAGGAACGGGGCGCAACGGGGCGCAACGGGGCCTTCAATTTTAGAGATCCATAACTCCGGTGTCTTCGGCCAGGCTTATTGAGAAGTTTAGCAAGATTTTCTTCGTTTTTTTTTTCTTCCTTTTCCCACGGGGGTGCGGTGCGGGTGCGATGCGGCGTGGCTGGTGCGAGGTGTCCATGTCCGGCCGTTGAAATGTTGATGATCGGAATCAGAAATAATTCCCCCGGCTTTAAGGTTCCAAGAAGAGGTGCCGTGGCCGTGCAAAGTACAACCTACCTAGTGCCTGCCCGAACATGTAGACAACAACCTTGAACCTGTCTGAGCTCTAGGTATTTCCCCGTCACCTAACGCACCTGAGCTCGCTCCAGTTCAAATCCTTTCACTCCCTTCTCAACCTAAGTGAAGTCTCAAATCCATCATCCAAGCCCTCCCCTCCGGCCCGCCATCCAGCCCGCCGTCCGCTGACCGGGCTCTCCTGTGCTTTCGCTTTATACTCGCTCCATTGGGGAGGTTTGCTAACAACGGACCATCCATCCCACATCTGCGAGACAAACGAACCTCGCAAAAACTGAATCCATTCCACTTCCTCTTTGATTGCACACCACAACCTCAATCTGCACTCGTTTCTGCTTCCATTGACAATCGCACGCGGCGCTCTTCACTTCCACTTCTGCACAGGACGACGATTGACAACGGCCATCCCTCCGCGGGCAACACTTCCATTTCCACTTCCTGCCCCCCAAGCGTACAGGTAGTGTACTGCGTACAGGTAGACGGGACCCAGTGCAGGCCCCAGTGTGAGGGACCTAGGTTCCGCTCTGCCCCTACAGTACCGTAGCCCAGTGCAGCGCACGCAGCGACCCAGCAAAAAGGCCCCATCGTGCTCCCGTGCTACCCCCGACCGGGCCCATTCTCCCCCCGGCCCATTCCCAATCTGGCACAGGGTAATAATCGCAACTCTGGCCGACCTCTCGTTCGTCAGTTCGATTCGCCCACTCGCAGAACCGAAATCGATCCCCAGTCCTTCTTTTCTCCTTCTTTCTGTTCTTCACCACCCCGAACTCCTGTCGATTAGTGACAGCCTCCCAACCTGCTCCTACGACCTGACAACTACTCGCGTCGGTCGCGTCGCTCGAGACTCTTTCGTCCATCACTGCCACCCTCTCTCGAAAGTCGACGCCGCGCACGCCTGCCTTTAGTCTAGGTTGTCAGGGTCGCTCTTCGCCTGGTCAATATCCGCCATCCGCTCATTCGTTCGACAAGAGTCTGTCCGTGGACAAGAAAGAGGCTTTTCCCCCTCAATCACTCTCCACCACTCTCCTCTTTTTTCAACAGCAGTCATTTCGTTCAGAGCAGCATCGGGACCTGCCTAGCTGTTTTAACTGGCCCACCACCGCATCGCCCCGACCCCTGGAGCTAGCAATTCCTCCTCCACCGGCGCCCCGTACCAGCACCACTGCTTTGCACCATTCACACCATCCACACTCCAGCAACCGATTCCGACTTGCTGCATCGCTGAAGATCCGACGTTCCAAGAGTCCAACCTTTGTCATCGTCATTTTACCTGTCCCATCCAGTCACAACAACATCACTACGGACTAGTCCGTCCCTCATACAAGTCCGTCGCCAATTGTGATTACGAATTGAACCAACACACCTCAAAGAAAGATGGACTCCCACTCAAGCGATGTGTCGCCAGAGGCGATGCAGGCACGAATTCAACAAGCGCGTCGCGAGGCCGAAAATCTCAAGGACAGAATCAGGCTGAAGAAGGAAGGGCTCGCCGATACTTCCCGTGAGTCGTCCTGTCGCCAGGTCGCGAATTGCGCCTTTGTCCGCCCATGCCGTCGTTAACGGCGGATTGACCGCTGCATAGTGTTGCTGACATGATGTATAGTCTACGAGGTCGCGCAACAGGCCCATGAGCCACTTCCGAAGAACAACATGATGAGAACAAAGAAGACGTTGAAGGGCCATCTGGCCAAGATTTATGCGATGCACTGGTCTACCGACCGGAGGCACCTTGTCTCAGCATCTCAGGACGGCAAGCTCATCATCTGGGACGCTTATACGACCAACAAAGTCCACGCCATTCCCCTACGATCGTCTTGGGTTATGACTTGCGCCTATGCCCCGAGTGGCAACTTCGTTGCCTGCGGTGGTCTCGACAACATTTGCTCTATTTACAACCTGAACTCGAACCGTGACGGCCCTACTCGTGTCTACCGGGAGCTTTCAGGCCATGCGGGCTATCTCTCTTGCTGCCGTTTTATCAACGACCGCAGTATCCTCACCTCCTCCGGCGATATGACATGCATGAAGTGGGATATCGAGACAGGAACAAAGGTTGTTGAGTTCGCCGACCATTTGGGCGACGTCATGAGCATCAGCTTGAACCCCACAAACCAGAACACCTTTGTGTCGGGTGCTTGCGATTCTTTCGCTAAGCTTTGGGATATTCGCGCCGGCAAGGCCGTACAAACATTCGCTGGCCACGAGTCCGATATCAACGCCATCCAGTTTTTCCCCGATGGTCACTCTTTCGTAACGGGTTCCGACGATGCTACTTGCAGACTTTTTGATATCCGCGCAGACAGAGAGTTGAACTGCTATCGCGTGAGTAACCTGTTATCAGTTTTTTATCGTTTGTTGGAGCTAACGTTTGGGTAGTCCGAATCTATTCTTTGCGGCATTACCTCCGTCGCGACATCAGTCTCGGGACGTTTGCTCTTTGCCGGTTACGATGACTTTGAATGCAAGGTCTGGGATCTTACTCGCGCTGAAAAGGTTGGCTCTCTCGTGGGTCACGAAAATCGTGTCAGCTGTTTGGGCGTTTCCAACGATGGAATAAGTTTGTGCACAGGCTCTTGGGACTCTTTGGTAAGTATCCACCGGCAACATCAGATCGATATGGTAAAGGCCGCAGATTAAACTAACTCCCTCACAGCTCAAGGTCTGGGCATACTAGGCGCATGTGTGATACTGTTACGACCGGCACCCTCTGGATACCCGACCTCGACGCGTCACTTTGCAAAGCCTATCGAGTGCTTTTTTCTATTTGTTCTATTTCAACCTGGTAACGCCTCTTGATCCTTGCGATCTGGCGTAGACAGGACGAAGTCACGACATATTTTTCCACCCCACAATCTCGGCTCCCCGGGCTTGGACCACCATCAACTGGCCTTGCTCCCCGGTTGGAGTCCTTTTTAGTTTCTATGGCGGTTTTTCCGATACTCCACTCGATTTGCTGCGTCATGTTTTCGGCGGGTTTTGTTCGTAAGGTGGCGGCAGCGATATCCTAAACTTGTTCAGCTCTCCGTACGCCAACCCGCCTCGCCCCTCCAGAAAACGTCCCCCCGGATAATATGATCCGACATGTTCATCAACTTCGGGTCGCGTAATTCCCCGGGCATTATTACAGGGACGTCTGTACCGGGTCTCTTGGACCCGGTTTGGCTGGAGCAGAACGTCCAATAATCATCAAAGTCTGGCTCGACGGGTTGTGTCATATCCCACATGAGTGGTTGCCAGTGTCTCTCACAGGGGTTGTGTCTTAAAGCAGTTTACCGGATACCCTCTCTATACGTATTTATCCACAACTTTCCGCGCATTTTCTCAGCGTTTTGTCTTTCTCCAGTCTATTACCGGTGGGGTGGGGGGAAACCGTCAGGGTGTCTATTTTCACGTGTGTTGATAAAGTAGGCCGGGAATGCAAAACGGTCCCTTTGCCTTGTGTTTTTCGCGAGAAGAAGGAGGGGATCGGTTCACGAGTGGCGGCGGTAAACAGCAGTTGCGGTAAAGGCTTTGGGGGGGAGCACCATACCCTTTTTCTGTTTCCTCGATTTTTCACTAGGCAAAGGGTGTATCGCGGGGGTCTTTTTTCTTATTCTCTTATCTCTTTTTCTTCATCTGCCCTCTTGCTCTCTCTCTCCTTACCTCGCTCTTCTGCTACCTAGTACCCTTATGACGGTTGTTTCTTTCACTGATGGTTAATGGTGGATATGTTATGGCCTGGATGAGGTGGTAGGGAAAAAAAAGTGGAGGGAAGAAGGGAGATGCGACTGGGCGTTTTAAGTATTTTTCAAGCGTTACCCCCGAGCCCTGATCTGCCCTGCCTGTGTACTATAGTCGCACTGAATGCTAAATTCATTCCATGAATTTGTTCTTCTCGCTTGTATGCGTTAACTGTACGTGAAGTTGGTCTCCAAAGCTTGGCTAATGTGTCTGTTAGTCTGGTTATGCTTTGTCCGGGAGTGAGCGTGACTGTCACCGGTTTATGACTTTCGTCGGCAAGCCTAGATTAATGGGAAGTCCGGATCCTTTATGGTAGATAATGCAAAAGACACGAGACTTGCTCGCGGAGATGTAGAAGATAACACATGGTAAGTCAGGCCCGGCCAAGTTACAAGTGCCATCAAAGTTCACTTCACTGATGTAAGGCGTCTGCCCACCATGTGGTTTCTCCTGCGTTCATTACAGTTGGGATTCTCGCGTGCAGAAGCTATCGAGGTCATCCAAGCTTGTACAGACAAACTCGCTTTGCAGGACAGATGGCCACTCTGATAATGATGTTCCAACTGGAAGTTTTAAGTACTCAATGTAAGAAAGAGCCCCATTGACATAGCACTCCATGAGGAAGTGCCACCGGAGAAAGAAAATGATGACCCAACTGTGCATCCAATCGTAGTCACCTCCCGTCATCCAAGCTTCCCTTGCCATCGAAGCCTTCTAGAAGATTTTCTACCATACCTCTAGAGATGGGCCTTTCCCTCCCGCTTCCTCGGGAAGTGACCATGAATGATTGGCTATGAGGAGCAGAAACTGTGTGTAAATAAAGACAACGCAACCACGTCCCTGCTGAATGGTCTTCTTAGCTTCCATGTTCAAGGCACCAGATACGGACACGCTCCAAACAGTCGAGTCAAGCACCATCGCCGATACAAATACATAATTTACGCCACAACGGACGAACGAGCCGTACGCGGATGGCAGGGTGAAACTGAAACGAAGTGAAACATGCATGATATGGTAATCTTGTAGTGTAGTAGCCTCGTAGTTGTGGTAGTGTCCAGTGGGCCAGTGTCCTTGAATGTGACAATACCTTCCCTTGCTCGGCCTACGTAACTAAACTTGATCGTAAAGGAGGACCTAATTGATGCATGGAAAATTGACTGTCATGCGCGTTGCTCCCGCTGTCACTTGCTGCCACTTGCTGTCACGGCGTTTAGATTAGATGGTAGATGTTCATGGAAGTTGGGGAGAGTTCGAAGTCTGTCCATGTTTCAAGTACTCCTACGGGTCAACCTTCCCATCCAGTTTTCAACATTGAGATGAGAGTTACAGGGTCCTGTCTACCTTGTCAGAGTTCAAGTGTGACATGACAAGGAGGTCGTCGTGGTTGATTGAACCAAAAGAGACATTAAAGTATCCCACGTCCTGTCAAAAAGTCTAAACTTAGTCAAGGCCCCTGTCGATGACAAGACTTCTTGCGTCAGATGCCATTTGCCTTATGAACCTGCAAGGTTCATTGAACCATAAATCCGGGGTCCTTCTCGGCTGGGGAAAGGGCCAAGTCCATTCACAATTCTGTAGATATTCACTTTCAAAGGAGCAACCTTTGCTGCCCTGTGACGTAGGATTCCAATCTAGGGCCCGTAAATACCTGCTTTATACTAGTCACAAACCTTGACAAGGAACTCGAGTAATGTCGTTATTCCAAGAACCAAGTCTGAATGGTCAAAGCCAATTTAAGGGAAGTCTTGCAAAGTTCTAGTCAAGAAAAAGGCTATTGTGGCCATGCAATCTACTTTCCCGGAGCTTTGGTGGAGAAAAGATCAGACTGGCATTGCAGACTCTTGAAATCCTCGTGGTCTATCTCGATCGGATATGTAGTGTAGGTGATTGTCGATCTTTGAATCTGTGCACTACACCAGCATCAAGGTTCGAAAGCAGCGCTTACACAGTAGAACATGTGCAAATGTAGATCTCATCCCTCTCTGGGTCTCCCCCGCCGTTGGATGGTGTGTTTTAATCATTCCCAGTTTTCTGCTCTTGCTGGTGATGAGTTGAAGTCAGATGAGAAATCTCCATCACGGGCAACCAAAGGACGCGCCCGAGGGTGAACTCCAGTCCGCATTTCTCCGCGTCTCGTCAAGAAGGGGAGGGCCCTGGAAATTCTTCGGAACTCAGGCGCAATGAGGCCTCGAACCCAAGACTTCCGGTTGGCACTTGATATTAGAACAATTCGGACCCTCACAGATCCCAACCGCCAGGAACCTTTTTTTTTTTTTCTTCTTTTCTCTGACGCCAGAAACGGCAAACCTGAATGATCCCTGCCCCGTCCTTGTATCAGTACACTATTGCGGTTGGCTTTGATCCCAGTCAACCACGCGACCAGGTGTGGGCGTGCAGCGGGCAGCCAGTGTCAGCCAAGGCATAACGGTTGGGGCAGGACACCGTCTTCACTGGCGCCCTTCCAGGCCTCTAATTCGCCCACAACAGCCCCTCCTTTAAGCTGGATCAGGGGACCACTCCATCCCCATCCATTTTGCCGATCACACACGAGGACAACACCACCACACCACCTCCTTCTCAAACCGAAGTCTCCGGTATCTCACTTTTGCCGCCGTGCTTCAGCTTTGCCTCTTCCAGCTTTGCCACGATTTTACAGGCTTTCGAAACTTTGCCTTGCACTGAAGAAAAAGACGGTACGTGAAGAACAACCGGCTTTTTCTGGAATCTCGTCAGGGGTGAACTCATCTTCAGCCCGGGCCTCCTGGTCCCCCTCCCCCCCTTAATTCTCCATCTTACAATCCCAAGTTCAGTATCAAGGCATGCCCTATACCTGGATACCTGTTTCAGTCTTTTACGCGTACTGAACAACCTAAGTTTATCTCTTTTGTTGCCTCCACTAGGCATCCACACAGCCAAGGTGTGAAACTTCGTATCTGACACGTTCCCAGGAGAAAAGAGAGAACAACGGCATCACCTCCATCCCCCGTTCCGGCCGCATTATACTCACTAGTGCCGCCGCCCAAGAACTCCAAACCGGCTGTTACCTATTTTGGCGTCACTGCGTCTGTGTCTCGCCTATCCTAGCCTTAAAGCAGGTCTTCGGAACGTCCGATCGACGTCGTGACTCCTTTCTAGACGCTAGCTTGGTGTTTCGTTCTCATCCGCGAACTGAACTGACCCGGTTGTGGCTTACGTCTTTCTCCTCTTTTACTTCCAGGGCCCTAGATCGTACCTGATCTGAAAGAGAAAGAGGGCCAAAGCAGAGGTCACCTCAGACTAGTCCTTTCAAGCGAATCGGTGCCTGCCGAGGACAAACACAAGCCCGCATTTTCGTGTGTTTATCGTACCATCATCGGCACAGACACACAGACGCGATAGCAGAGTGAGAGGAACATATCACTTCCTCATCCTCTGTTCTATTCTTACGAAGTATACCACTCTACCTGAGGCGTGGTTACCGTTCTTGGCTTCACACGGGCGCCTAACTATCAAGGTTCGGGTCCCAGGTACCGTCCTCGGGAGTCCCTTCGTTGTAACCCTACCACGCGAGTCCGCCTTTCGAGAAGCACTCGTTGTTGGGCTACCCCAGTCTTCCAACCAAAGATTCATTCAGGCCCTTGCTGTCTTTGTCCCAGGTCTCCCCCACTCCCATATTTATAAAGACCTGTCACCCTTCAAGACGGACCTTCTCCCCCCTTCTTTCACAATGTCAGACCAGACCCCAGCCCAAGAAGAGTTCGCCTCTTTCCTAGCCAAGAACTCCTCAACCAAGTACAGCTCCCACCCCGAGGACCGAGACGACTACCACGACTCCAAGGTGTTCCACTCGGACGGCCAAGCAGACAGCGACGACGAAGACGAAGAAGACCGCTTCCGCAACGCCCAGATCGAAGCAGCCATGCGCATGCCCACCATGGACTCGCGGTCCGAGATCCGTCTGCCGCCTGCCGGGTTCGACGCCGGCGCCGCTACGGGCGTCAAGGGCGTGATCGCGGACGCCCGAGCCTACGAGACCGCCAAGCGTAGCGCCAAATGGAAGAACAGGGTGCGCAGCGCGCGGAGGAGCGTGTTTGGCGGCGGCGGTGACGCATCTCCAGAACAGCAGAAGAGTGGAAGCAGAAAGTACAGCGATGGTGCGGGAAGCAGCGGGCTGGACAGCGATTTCGGGAGCGATGCGGGACTGGATAGCATGGACGAGGACGAGAAGGAGTTTTTGGAGAAGTGGAGGGAGAGTAGGCGGCGCGAGCTGGAGAAGAGCAGCATGAACCCAGCTTCGAGACAGAGGAGGACGAGCCCCAGCTCGAGGCAGTTTGGCCGGCTGGATAATGTGGATGCGATGGGATACTTGGATGCTATTGAGAAGGTTGGGCCGGAGACGGCGGTGGTGGTATTTGTTTATGACCATG
>HF970598.1:100288-111656 GCA_000604205.2 Neurospora africana FGSC 1740
TGGTGAGGACGCGGTGGAGGAGTTGGGAGGCGTCGTAGAGGTCTGTTTGGGGAGTATTGTTAGTAAAGGAGTTCCTTCGGTGGAGAGGTCTGTGAAAAGGAATGACTTACCCATGGCAACATTCCCGACTACATTCGCCCTCCGGGCCACACTCCTAGTAGAAAAGTGCACGCTCCTGACAATATCACGAGCATGATCGACAAACTGCTCAACCTCCCTTAGGTCTATGACAGGCTCCATCTCGTCATGGATTTTCTCCGTTAGC
This sequence comes from Neurospora africana FGSC 1740, assembly GCA_000604205.2. Classification (NCBI taxonomy): domain Eukaryota; kingdom Fungi; phylum Ascomycota; class Sordariomycetes; order Sordariales; family Sordariaceae; genus Neurospora; species Neurospora africana. The sequence continues at coordinate 100,554 of HF970598.1, forward strand.
GCTTCCGCCTTGAGCCTACTCCGTTCAGCCATCGTGTCAAGCTGCAAGTCAGGCACCAGGAAGAACTCCCAAAGCATCTCATGAGTAGCAAACGTGGGATGCGCCAGAAGTACTCGTAAGAACCAATCCATACGAATCTGGAGATCCTTGAGCACCGCTCGACTTGGCCTGGAAAGAATCTGTGTTGGCGACCGCACATCCGCCAGAGACGGTATCCATGAGGAGGGGTTCTCTATCTCCAGCAACCTAACGAGGTGCTCAAAGTCTGTCAGAGATCGACGACACGTCGTTACGGCATAGCTATACCGGTCGACCGGTGCCCCCGACTTCAGCACGAAACGGATGGATGTATCCTCAACGAAATATGATCTTACTACACCCGTTGTGCGTGAGTCGGAGCCCGGTATGAGCGAGAACAGGGTGAGATCATCGATCTTATTGCGGACCTCGTCGTCTTTGGCCAGTTCTACGGCTGTCAAGCCTCGAAGCTCCCTGGCCGCAATATCGACGCGAGGATCTCCGAAGAGTACTCGCACCATATCGAAACGCCCATACTTGCTGGCCAACATCAAAGGGGTAAACCTCTTTTCGTTGGTTGCATTGACGTCAACATCGCAATGTTGCAGGATTCGTAACGCAAGCTTCGGGTCGTTGATGATATGCAGAAGGGTATTGCCCTTGGCATCGACATGGTCATCCAGGTGCAGAGGTTGACCATCGCCCTGAGTTCTCGTGGCAAAGTCAAGGCCCTCCTCCACCATGATAGAATAGTTGGCATGATCATACGACCGACATAACGCGAATAACGGTGTTTGTCCGTTTTTGTCCTTCTGCCGCCAGGGTAGCATTTCGCCTATGAGTTTTATTAGGAAGGGAGCGTGGAAGAGGTAATGCGCAGCACTACGACCCCATGTATCTTGTCTAGCGAGATAATCTCCAAGCCGATCGCGCGGCGTTGATTCGAGGAACAAGTTCAACAGCATGTTGATGACTTTGGCTTCACCCAACTGAACTGCAGCGCTCATCAAGGTTGTGCCCGCGTTGTTCTGGTCTTCCAACAGGACATGGGCAGGGAAATACTGGCTCAGTGACAGCAGGTACTCCAAGACCTCAACACGGCCGTTTTGGATGGCCATCATCGGTACGGATTCCCCAAGTGCATCGGTGGTCTGGGCGAGGCGTTCAATACTAGTATCGCCTTCAACTCCACCTGTCCATGTCGTGGTGATGCTGGCTGTCCTAGACCTGAACGAGATCTCCGAGCTACTCGACATTGACAAGCTTCGAGTGTCCATTGATACCCTTTTGACTTTCTTTGGCAGAGGCAATGGTTCGGCTTCGAAAGGATCGAGATCGATGTCATCGGATGCTCCGTCCTGGAACGGAAATACATGACTGAGACCAGAACCTTCAGAGAAACGCTCCGATACGGAAAAGCTTGTTGAAGACAGACTCGAACCCCCATTCGCAAAGTTCCAGTCGTTTCCCGATGCCCTGCGTGAAGAAGGCCGGGATTCAACTGCATAATGAGCGTCGTCGCTGGCATAGGTTTCTGGCTCCATAATTTTCTTCAGCTCAACCATGTCGCCTTTTGACACCGCGTCCCAAAGGGCTCTGTTCCGACGACTGGCTCTCCGTAACCCGCCGGAATCACGGTCAAGGTACGCCAAGACAGCCTCGAAGGTGCTGAGCGCATAGCCGATCTCGCCACTATCAACATCATCGATGAAGATGAAGTGTCGAACATAGCTTAGCCGCGCCTGGAGATGCTTAATCTGAGCTTTGATGACAACATACAGCAGCAGAGATACAAGAGTATCAGCGTTGATGGTCAGAATGGGCTTTTCCGAAGCTGGCCCCAGGGTTTGCGGAGGCTCAGGTAGGGCGAGCTGCGTTGCTGCCTTGGCAGTAGAAAGAAGAATTTCCATCATTTCCTGAGGACAGCTAGCATTCGTCATTTTCCGGAACTCATCCACCGCACGCCCCAGCCGAGAGATGAGATCACGCTTTGCTCGCGAGCCACCATCCATAACGATTCCCAGCTGGGAGATATCGATATTGTCCATCTGCCGAATCTTGGCCTCTAGCTCGAGATCATCGGGTCGTCGAAGCGTCGTCAAGCGGGGGAACAACATGTAGTGTACGTTTTCCGTCACATAACGTTCAATCATACGTTCGACAACTGGTCCAGTCAAGTCGGTAGTTGCGCCCAACAGAGACAATTGTTGCTTATCGACATTTTGGAAAAGGTCAATGGCTGACGTTACAGCGGTCTCCAACGCCACCCTCATAACGTCCTCATCATCCTGGCTGTATATGCTCTCGGTCAAGTGGTCACCATTCGTATTCCTCGTGAAGCTGATACTTCCCGTACTATTCGATCGTACACTTCGAACCGCGTGCGTAATGGGGCCATTGATGGGTTCTGGGTCCGGGATGACGCTCGCAGAGGGAGGTGGCGGTAATGGCCGTTCGACTACAAGGGTGAACTCGCGGAACAGCTTCTCGAGGCCATTTTGCATCTGCCTTGCAATGGCGGGGAAGTGATTGAGGAGTTCGTGGAAGCTCCTAATGTCCTTCTTTTTCGGTGCGTCCGACGCAGCTGCTATAGGTTTGGGTCGGGTGCTTGGTTCGGGCGGCAGTAGGGCCGGAGTGATCTTGACTTCCTCCCATGATCCGACAAGCGGGCGCGATATGAAGTAGACCAGGAACTGCTTGAGCTCGAGAGTATCGGGGTACCAAAGGGCGTCGTGGAGAAGGTTGGCTTGGGCCAAGGCCCTGAATCCTGTGATTACCGAGAACAGTTAGCGACAGGTTCACGGCTAAGATGTTGTGAGAGAAGGTCGGTACCCTTGTTGCTGTAGACATAGTTGTCCTTGATGACAATGGTCCTGCCATTGATGGTGCTGTATAGCTTGGGTTTGCCCTTCATCTCACGGAGATTCTGCGTGGGTTCCTTGGCTCCCGCGCCAGGCCCCCCCTTGGGCGGAAGGATACGCAGCACATGGCTCCCGATGAACTCGTCGGAGGCTACGGAAGCTGACAAGGGCGCGCCCGTCTCGGTGTCGCGGGAGTCAAGGATGACATCGGTGGTCGGGACAAGGAGGATGTGCTGCTGAGGGGGCGAGCACTGGGCGAGATAAGGGCTCTTGGCAAAAGCGCTGAGGAATGGGTTTAGAGGTTGCATTCATTCGATGCGCTTCGCAACTCCTCGGGGCCTTGGTGTGTATGGCGTGGGCGGTGACCTAGCCACCATTGAGCGAGGCTACCTAGAGCCGCGAAGCATGCAATTGGCGAGAGCGCGGGCTTTGCTGCTGTCTCCCGTCGAAATGGGATCCGTAGCGTACCGGTACTTGTAGGTCGTGCGTGTGTAGATGTTCGTGTGCTGGGTGTAGAGAGAGGGATCGAACGGGTTGTTTGCGTTGTGAGGTGCGGCGTCTTCTGATGTTATCCTGGAATGGATTCGAGGCTTGCGCAGCTGGACGATAAATGACCGGGGGGGGGGAAATGATGACAGATGCCTCTAAACAATCGGACGATACCGCTAGATTCGGGAAGCTGAGGAACCAAAGTCAAGCGAAGAGAAGCTGGAGAATAAGGTGTTGCGGAATACGCGTGTAGATCAAAGTGCTATGTTGAAGCTAGTATCGTTCTGTAACTATGATCGAATGTTGTCATTCACGGTCGAGAATGTGTTTCCTGGCTTGGGTTGCCTTGGGGTTGCACCGGTGACGATGATAGTGTTCTGCCTTGGTTGAGGGGCAAATGCTTAACACGTTATGGCAGAAACGACAAGCTTCAGGTGAGAGCGTTCGGATCATCAGCCAATCACATCATCATTCAGACGATCCGCGCCCGTCAAGGAGAAGTGGGGGGTCTTATCTGCGGCCCTGACAGCTGATAAGCTCCATCACCAGCGCCAGGGGCAGCATCGAGATTCGAAAACGTCACCAACAGCACGAAACACTCAAGACATCAAGGTCCTCGCTGTTCACCCGCTACAAGCTCTGCCGTGGTTCTTGAGATGGCGACTCTTTTCATGATGATTTTGACTGGATACAGTTGATGAGGCTCGATGCTATGGTGGAGCTTGAGTCAACAAGCCTCCTTTTCAAGACCAGGCCTACGCAAATGCCAACTGGGAAATGCTGCCAGGCAGTAGTAGTAGGTTTTCGGAGATCTACTTGATACCATAACTGATGTATAGTTCTCCAGAATTTGTGTCAGTAGGTAATGAGATCTCTGCCTGGTTTTTTTTCTTCTCACGCTTTGGGCTGAGGATTGCCAAGTAGTGGTGACTCCAGCGATGCCTTGAACAGATCTTACGATACTTCAGAGGATGAGAATACAGATGCGAGGAGCATCGCTCTCACCCACCTCATCTCACCCCATGTCACATTCAGGTACGAGTACATACTCTAATCCGACCATCCGATCATCAGGCCATCGACACATTTATAAGCCAGCATACGTATATCACCAAGATCCTCGACTGTCATGAGACCGCAGCAACGCAAACATCCAAATGTACCTCAACGGCAAGTATACAGAGTCTTCCCTCTAATGATTCCTTCCGGTGTCTCAAGCAATTACCTCCCTTCGGGTCGATATTCACGAGCACGGGCCCCAGTTTTCCCGCCGGAGGACCTTCCTTCCTTCACTGAGACCACATAAGCCCCAAGTTCAGATCTTCCAACAACTTCCAGTAGCCGGCGCGGTAGGTGTGCTAGGGGGCAGAAAATACGTGGTGTTTTCGTAAGTAGAGATATGCAGCTGGCTTCGAGTTCAACTCTAGGCTTGGGCAGCTGAGCTTTTTGCTCTTTTGCCTTTTGTTCTGTTTCGGAAGGCTTCCTTTTTACTTTTTGCGCGGACTCTCCGTCCCGGGAGTGACGTTTCAAGTCATTCTAGGCAACGAAGGATCATGTATCCAAGAAGATAGGACCGCAGTCTGAGTATGGAAAAGGGCTGGGAAGAGGTCAGAGGGATGGTTAGGGAAGAAGATGTTAAAGGAAGATTTTTGTCAATCTTTGAGGTCATGGGACTGCGAGTTTTGGTCATCCAGCCGTCGAGTTATGTCGTAGAAAGAGGCAAGTGTGGTTGAAAGTAGGCCGAAGGTGATTTGTCAGTCTTGAAGGTAAATACTCTTAACTCTGACGATCGATAAGGAGTCATCGCGAACGAGACGTATAGATTGGAACTGATCAAGTGTCTATACATAGTAGGTATAAGTTAACAGGGATATAGCTTGATGGGCCTGTACTTGCAAAGAACGAAACATGTTTCGGAGATCGATCCGCTGACGAACTGATGGAGTTTCCGAGATCAGTCACCCACAAACATACATGTATACTGTTGAGCAGTCACTTCTGCCCATTTCATTGAAGACATTATAACTATGTCAACAACAATCATCGAAGGACAGCCGACCTTCAATGAAGCAAGCAAACTCTAATTCCTTGTTGTTGTTGTTCTCAACAATGACTTTTTACATCAACCGCGTTCCGCTCGGACGGTTGCATGCATAGTGGGTAGTCGCAGTGGGCGCTTCCGTGATGCGCAAAAAGTCGCACAACTCCCGTTGGGTTTTTCTTTTTCGGATGACAGGCCGGCCATGTGGAAGAGCTGGAAGAGGGGCGGCGCTTCCACGCACATCATCACGATCTGATGGTGCAAGATCGACTTCGCGTCGCTGTGAGCGAGATCACGGTGGCCGCCGGATGGAACGGCCTTTCGCTTGGTAGGTACTTACCTCTTGCGTTCCCCAAACACTAATAGACCTCTACCCACGGCAGGATAAGGGAAAATCTTGAGTGATTGAAGACCAGGACTCAAAGAACGCGTGCTCTTCCATGCCTCCGCTGTCAAACCGCGTGGTATGTCGTTCTCGTCATGTCTTGAGAAGCGCCGCACTGGGGTGGTTAAGTTGTCAACGGTCCCATTCCATTGGGCAGTTCAACATGAGATTTCACAAATATTGAAGAGAGTGAGAAAACGAAGGACGTCCCTAGGTATCTTCAGGCTAGAACTTGAATCCCTGCCGTTACTTTTATTGGTTTGCCCCATCTTAATCATGGCAAAAGCATGGGCGCTTGCCGGGGCTTGACAAGTTCCCGCCCTTGACGCCATTCCGTTTTGCACTACGGGAAATTGTCTTGGTCACCCTGGCTGTCTTCAGCATCAACTCATTCTTGAGGTCTTTTTTTGTTTTCTTCAGAGGTTCATGGGTGGTTTGTCAATGCTCACGAACCAGAGGACACAAGCTGAGCCCGTTTGTAAGCTGCACACATCCATGAATCCCGATCCCTCCAATTCCAGGACTTTGGGACAAGGACATAAAAAAAAAGGACAATGGGCTGAATGGACAATGGAAACCCCTGACAAGACGTGGTGATTGGAGAAACGATGTCGTGAGGTGCAGGGCCAGTCTGCAAGGTACGAAACGGCCTTGTCCAATGGGGAGAAGCGGTTCCTTCGGGGGCGATTCCACTGAGGAGCGCTGGAGGACCACTGGGAGCCACTGGGAAACACAGTGCCATCCAATTCCACTTCCACTCCCACCTTTTCCGTTCGGATGTTCCTCTCTTTTCCTCTTGACCCAAATTGGATCAATGGCGCCAATGAGCGACCTCTGTCACGGCAGAGCGCGATTGCTACTGGCGAGCGCCAGCGGCATTTAGATGGGAGGGATTTTTCTGAATACAGGGAGGGAAACAAGTGAAGAGAGAAGAGCCTGCTGAAGAGCCGGCGTCAAGCTGATTTGTCTTCTCAGAAACTGTTGACAAGAGAGAGGGAAGTTGCCCCCTTTTGAATCGGCCAAATCCTCCAATCCAATAACCACGAAATTTCAATTCGTTTACTCGCTTCCCTTGTTGTTCTCTAACTCGCCTGCGCGAAATTGTTCCCTCCACTCCTTCCGTCAAAGATAATCTGGGTACCCTACACACTGAACCCCATAGACCCCGGAGCCTTGTCATTCTCTTGTTGTCCCTTCCAGGTGAAAGGTCTCAACTCACTTCCGCAACCTGCCCGTCAGCCTGTCACATTCGCTCGTGTTTTGCTCTTTTCGTCTCGCTCTCTCCCTTTCTGCGGCCTTTCCCTTTCAGCCCTTTCTTGAAGAGGGAAGTGATTGACTGTCGGGCAATTAATTAGCACCTCCAATCCAGTCATTGTCCAATCCCCAGTCAACCACATCCAATCGAGGCCGGCCAAACCCATAATGAGGATGATCACGTCCCCGTTGTAGATTTGGTTTCGAATTTCAAACTCAAGGCCCGTTACCCAGACCAGCCGAGGGGACCGTCTCTACCTAGCGACCTCTCTAGACCACCAGACGCCACTACCGTCCACGTTGCAGCAGATACCACTTAGCACCGCACCCTTACCTTAGTTGACTTGGGGTCATTTCGTTCTTCATATACCACCGCTGCCCTAGCCTCAGCCACCATTATGGCTACTTTCGTCCCTTCTTCCCCTGACGAGAGAGGGTTCGATTCTGGCCCTGCTCTGCCTCCTCACTACCATCAACAACAACAATACCAACAACACCAGGAACAACATCACCATCCACAGCTCGACTCGAACCGTGCTGCTTCGTCCGAGGCTACCACTCTCCTTAATTCCTCCCCGCCTCCTGCACGTTCAGCTGTCGTCGAGCCTGTTGGTGCTGTCCCTGTTGTGCCGTCCGATAGAACGGAATACCCACAGCTGCCGTCCCTTCTCCCGCCACACGGGCTCGGACCTTCGGCATCAGACGAAACAGAGGAAACACTGGACCAACTGGAGACGGACCACCAGTTCCCTCCACTGCCTACCATCTCCGACCAACGCCCGACCCCGAGTCCCAGCAAAGGCCGGTCCCAAAGTCTCGCTTACACCCCGGCCCCCATCAAGCGCAAGCCGTTATCATCCTCAGCTTCGCCCTTGGCCACCCGCTTCTCGTCCCTGGGAAGGAACTATCTTGACATCATCCGCGATCTGCCCCGTCCCGAGTCCCGTTTCTCGAGATCGTGTTCTTTGGATAGCCCTACTCTGTACGAATTCCCCGCCAAGTTTGGTCCTCCACTCAATCCTCCTCCTCCTGCTGCTGCTGCTGCCCACGCTTCCGATTTGCTGGCGAATCCCGAGTATAACAGCAACAACCAACGGTCGTAAGTCCTTATATACCCGAGAGTCTGGTTCAGGTCATCTCGTCTAGGCAGGCTAAATGCAGGTGAACAAAAAACTGACCTTCAACTGTTCCATGTAGATCAAGCACCGTGTCCGATCATTCTGTACAACCTCAAGGCCCCGATTTCTTTAATACCGGCGACCTGCAGCCCACAAAGACTTTGGAGGAAAGCCCGATCATCTTATCGGCTGAGACAGGGCGCCCGTTGTCAGTGTCACCAGACCGGCATCTAAGCGCCGGCAGTCTTGGTGTGACCACTCGACCATTGGACCACAACCTCGATACGGACTACAACGACGAGGTTGCGGCTCCCTATACCAACGCCACCGCGACGACTAATACCCACTCGCAAGAGACACATGACAGGCGCAATCCCATAGTTAAGCCCAGTACCATGTCGCTGTCTTCTCGAAAGTCTCCCCCTCCACATCTAAATCTTGCGCCAGCAGAAGATAGTGAACATCGACAACGGGCCTTTCCGCTCGTTGCAACCCCGGGAGAAAACAATAATCTTAATAGACCTCTGCCAAAATCGCCCGCCTCGTCCCAATTGGACGCCAACTTCTATGGCAACTGGGCCACCACGCCACAATCTTCCACAACCGAGTTCTCAGAGGACAAAGAAGACATCTCGCCCATCCCGTCCCCTTCTCCTTATTCTTTGAGACGCTCAACCCTACGGACAGATGAATCCCCACGCCTGCTCAGGACACCTAGTCATACCAATGCGAAAACCGAGAGGCCGCTAGAGTACTGCGAAGACTACCTACAGACGCCGCCGCCCAGTGAGACGTCGCAGTATCAGATCGACGAAATGGAGGACGAACTGAAAGCCATCGGCGCCGAGTTGGCTGCATCCATTCGGCGTGAGATGGACTTGGAGGACCTGGTGGACAAGCTACAGGAACAGGTCAACAACGGCAACCCCAACGAATCCGGGAAAAGAACAAGCGATTACTTTTCCGACTCTGGACACAGTTCATCAAAATTTAGCGACTATGATCAAGCAAAGGAGGAGATTTCTTTGCTCAAGCGCAAAGCGGAGCAGGAACGAGCGCAAATCAGACTTGAGCTTACCACCAAGCTGCAAGATGAGCGGATTAGGCGCCGTGCCCTCGACGAGCAGATCCAAGAACTTTCAAAGAGGGCATCGATGATTGATGTTGCCAAAGTTCAAAGCGAGGAAACCAGTGACAGGATCAAGGAGCTCGAGGCCGCATGCGACGACTTGCGGCGAAGGCTCTCCGAAGAGCGCCAGACGAGGGAGAACCTGGAAGACCTCCTCGGTGCCGTCAAGGGCGACTTGGAAAACGCGTCAAACGAGCGAGACAACCTACGCGCACGTGTCGAAGGCTTGGAAACGGAAGTTGTAGAAAACGAGAAGCTCGCTTATGATACGACCAGGCTGCAGCAAGAAATACAATCTCTCAAGACGGAAAATGAGGAGCTTGGCAAGTACCGCGAGGAGTACGAACACCTTCAGTCCGAACACGCGGAATGCGGCAAGCTCGGAAGCACCGAGTTCGCTAAACTGCGAGATGAGTTTGAGCAGTTCCGAGCTGAACACACAGGATGCGATAGACTGCAAGAGGAGCTCCAAGCACTGAAGTCAGGAAACTCAGATGTCGAAAGGTTGCAGGAAGAGCTTCACGCCATCAAGCTCGAACATAGCGAGTGCAGCAAATTGCACGAGGAGGTTCAACTGCTCAAGTCTGCAGACGCTCAGCCCAGCAGCCAACAGAACGAACTTCAGTCGCTGAGAACTGAAAGCGCAGAAATCGACGACCTGCAACAAGAGCTCGAGGCGCTACGTTTTGAGAACACGGAGCTGCGCAAGTTGGAGGAGGAACTGCGCACTTTGAAGTCGGAGAACAACGAACTCAAACAAACAGGAACTCGCATGTCAATGGTCCTTTCACGTTCGACATCAGTTGCAGGCACAAATAGCAGCTCTATCAAGAGAGGCGGCCGCCCCATGTCCCTTGCCCGGTCAAACACTACAAAGCACCATGTTGCGGCTGAGCCCCGTGAGATCCTGGCCGACAGACTAAAGGATGTTGAGGCACAGCGCGACGCATTGCACAGTGCTCTGCGCAGTCTCCTTGAGAGACAAGAGTTCCAGAATCGCGAGAACGCCAAGAGAATCAAGCTTCTCGAGCAGGAGCGTGACCGTCTTCTCACGTCTTCCCCTCGGGGCGGATACGAAAAGGAGGTGGCCAACCTTCGCGATGAGATCGCCGTCCTGCGTCGCCGGGCTGAGGAAGCCATTGACCAGAAGTGGGAGGTCGAGAAGGGTCTTGGTGGCCTCAAGATGAACCTTGACCGCGCCGAGCAGGAAATCACCTCCTTGCGCAGCCTTCTCAGGGAAAAGGACATTCTTATCCCCGAGGGCTTTGCTCGCAGCAGCTACATGTCCAATTACAGCGACAATGACGCTCTTGTTCCTGTGTCGTCAGCGTCACTGGAGAAAGCTTATGCAGACTTGCAAGCCACCTACAGTGAAGCTCTCGTCCGTATCAAGGACCTCGAGGACAGCACTGCATCCAACGAGGCAATGCAGCTCGCCATTGCTCGCCTTGAGCACTCTCTCTCAACTGTTGTGACGGAGCGTGATATGGCTCGTGAGGATAACGTTGCCCAGCTTGCCGAGCTCGAATCCCTCCGGGAATCCGAAAAGCAACACATGGACGCGGAGCTCACTCTAGCTGAGCAACTGTCTGACTCGGCCCGCCGCGTCGAGGAACTGGCACAGCAGGTGCGCGTTCAGCTCGCCATCAACGCTACACTCCGCTCGAGGCTGGCCGATACCGTTGCTCGCGGTGAGGCCAACCAGCGCGTAAGTACGGAGCGCATTGCCAGTCTCCAGAAGCGCCTAAGGGAGCTTGAGGAACAGGTGATTACCGCGCAAACCAACGCTGAAGAGCGCGTGAACCGCC
>HF970598.1:137795-153745 GCA_000604205.2 Neurospora africana FGSC 1740
GAACAACTTTGCGGATGTGATGAAGGTTATTGAGAGGAATAAGGCGAAGGAGTGAGGCACCGCCGATGATTAGCAAGGGAACGAAGATATGATAATATACCCAGTGATATGAAGTAGTTCTATAATCTATGTCTACAAACTGTCATGAAGTCTCCAAGCAGCGTCCTCTAGATGTGGGTATTCTGCAGTGCGAATTTCCCTTGTGCCATCTACGTCCTGTAAACCGTTCAGTCAAAATCTCATCACATCCAAGCACCTTTATGGCCAGACAACCCACAACCTCTTTCAGTTAGCAAGCACATCATCCCCCCGCGCATTCGCCTCATCCGCTCTGCTCACACACTCCTCCAACACCTTCCAAAACAGCGGGATATCCAAACCCCTCGGTATCCTCACGCCCTCCTCACCCTCCGGCAACAGCTTCGCAACCGTCATACCCGTCTTCGCCCCGTTGACCCTCGCATCCTCATAACTCCCCTCGGTCACCACCGTAACCTCAAACCGCTCTCTGTGCTTCTCCACACTCCCTGGAGTAAAATCCCAAAAAGGAATTTGATACTCCTCGAGGGACGTTCCCACAAGCCCCGTCAACACAGCCGCCACCGCCAACGGATCATGCAGCGGCGGGCCCTCCGTAATCCCAAACACGTCCGCATACGTCTTGGCGAAGAACATGAGCAGCTCCACCAACATCGTTCTCAGGGTGGTCTTCCCTTGACTTCCATCTTGCGGCAGTTCCGGGTGCGCCTCCTTCCCCTCGGGACCGTAAAGAATCAAATCGCGGACTTGCTCCGTCGTCAAAACCATGTGCGTCAAGTCCAGCGGAATAAGCGTCGTCTTCCCTGCCAACTCTTTATTCGAAAAAATCGCGTGTGCCGCCTCGGGGTCCGCAAGGACGTTGAACTCAGCGAACTGCGTCCAGTTGCCCACACGGGGGACGCCGTCGACGGTACCCAGGATGGCGGGGGTGAAACCGTTGCCGAACGCGGCGCCCATGAGCGAGAGGCCCTTGACGTGGCTGACTAGGTCCGGATGACTCAAAAAAAGCTGCGCAGCGTTGGTGAAGGAGCCCGTGGCCACCACCCAGGCGGTTCCGGGGGCGCAGGAGCGTAAAGCGGTCGACATGGCGGTTACGGCGTCGATGGAAGTGTTGGGGCCGACGAGAGGCGTGGGGAGCAGGTTGGTCCCATCCAGACCGGATTCGCCGTGGATGTCGGTCGGCGCGTGCATGGCGGGCCGGTGGAGGGCGTGTGAGGCGCCGATGTAGACGGGAATGGAGTGCGAGCGGGAGATGGAGGTGAGGATTGAACAGGCATTGCGGGTTGTTTTTCTGTGATATGCGTGTTAAACAGACACGTTTGAGTGAGATGATGAAACAGGTGAAGTGACTTACTCCAACGACGCATTGCCAAAGACTGTAGAGATACCCAAGATGCGGATGGCTGGGTGGTAGGCGGCTAGGAGAATGGCGAAGGTGTCCTGTTCATCTCACCTCGTTAACGTCTGTAATCTTGGAAATATTGATCAACCTCATTCCCTTTCTCATCTTCGTCGGCACGTAGGTAGGTAGTTAGCACCGATGCCATCAGTACTGCCTGGCCACAACTTGTCCGATCCGCTCCGATCCGATCTCCGTCCGGTTCATCTCTTTCAACTCTCGTTCACACCATGTCATCTCATCCTCTCTCACCGCGCCCGCCACGATTTCGCGAGACGAACAGGTGGAGAGAGAGTCGATTTAGTGCCGTCGAGAGGTTGACCGCGAACCAAACCAAACCAGACCGAAGTGAACCGAACCGAACCGGAGATGGATGCGCCTGCACTCGCATCGCAACCGGCAGTGACGAATCCAACGGGAGATGCTGATCTCTCTGTGTCTCCCGTCTCTCTTGCATCCCTTCGCAACCGACTCATGTGTCCTGTACCACCCGAGCTGAACTTACATCGTGACCCGGATCGCAATCCAGCCAAACGGGAATTCTGTTATCGACTGACGATCCCATCTTCACTTTTCTTCCTCCGATGATATCGAAAATGAATTTGTTTGGAAAACAAGTTTCTCAAAGTTCTGAGGATTCTTTGATAGAAAACCTGACTGGTGTTAGTGAAACTGATAAGCCAAAACGAAACGCGGGGTAAGCCGGGGCAATCGAACTTTTGGTGCAATTAAAGGACTCGCTGATAGTTTATCGTCGTATCTCCACGAGTTTGTTCACGGACGTTCGATGACTGAGTGGGAACCTGAAACACACGAAACGTGTATACGCAAAAGAATGAATGATAAAAAGCTAATCCTCAAAAGGGGTCCTAGCTTTCTATGTAAAAGGACAACAACCTACAACAGGAATCTACACTACCTTGGATCCTCAAAGCCGCGGATATCCCTTCAACCGCCTTGCCTGCCTGTTGTTCTTGGTTTAAAGATCATCTCTAAACATCGGCTTGTTAGTGGCTTGTCCTCTACAGTTTTTCTCCACCAGCGGCCCCGGTGGCTTAAAACAACAATCGCCATGCACCAAATAGGAAGGCGGCTTGAAGCTGAGGACGCCGAGTTCCGAAATTTCTTAGTAAACACTTTTCCATGTGATCTACAAACACCACCGTCGGTACTTTTCGTTTTATTGCTGGCTCCTTTCACAGATTTATGTAGTGATGTTCCTGGCATTGCGAGATCTGCTTGCTTTGTAAACTCGCGGTCTTGGCAGTCCCTGTAATCGACCCCATGATCAAAAACATACGGAGACTGCGGAGCTTTGCTCGGCGTGGGCAAAGAAAGGGGGGAAGAAGAGGGATGATCGCTACAGCAGCGGTAATCCTTCATACAGCAGCAAAAAGAAAACACCATGGCCATTCATAAAATGAGGCGAAAACATGCGTACAAAGTCATTGCCACGAGGTCTCATTATACATGATAACCTTATTAGTAGAAATCGCTTAAACACATCTATCAACGCATCGCTTGCTTGCATTGCTGCCTTTCTCTTCCTCACTTCGTGATGACCTCGCGACGCCTACTTACTAGATCGTATATATCGCCGACTCCCCCCTTTTCTTCCCCTATTATCTGCCCAACTTATACTTCGTTCGTACTCGACTCAATACTTAAAAGTAACAGTCTTACTCCTCACCCACTCCGCCAACCCCTTACTAGTATTAAACCTCCCATACCCGCTCTCCTTCGCGCCACCGTGGGGCAGCGTCGCCTCATCATGCACCGTCATGCTATTAATATGCACCGCGCCCGTCTCGATCTCCTTAGCCATGCGCAATCCCCTTCTCAAGTCCTCAGTAAACACGGCGCTCGTCAATCCGTACTCAGTATCATTCGCGATCCTTAGTGCCTCCTCCTCGGTCTCGATCTCGTACACGGCCACCGTGGGCCCGAAGCTCTCGGTCTTGTAGATGTCCATGTCGGTGGTGATGCCCGAGATAATAACGGGCCGCATGCGCGTGGTGGTTTCCTCTTGCGCGTCAGGATTGCCGTAGAGCAGCTTGGCGCCCTTGGAGAGCGCGTCGGAAAGGAGCTTCTTGTTCTTGTTGACGGCGGTGGAGTTGATGAGGACGGGTGCGGGCGTTTGGGGCCCAAAAATGTTCACGACGGCGCTGACGAGCTTCTTCTCGAATTCGGCACGGATGGACTTGTGCACCAGGATGCGCTCGGTGGACATGCAGATCTGGCCCGAGTTGAGGAAGGCGCCGAGGGCGCACTGGGTCGCGGCGTTCTCCAGCTCGGCGTCCTCCCAGACGATGGCCGAGGCCTTACCACCGAGCTCGAGCAGCACGGGCTTGAGGTTCTCGCCGGCCAGACGGCCGATGATGCGCCCGACGGCGGTGCTGCCGGTGAAGTTGACCTTCTTGACCTGGGGATTGGAGATGAGCGAGCTGGTGATGGCGGGGGCGTTGGCGGGCTCATGGACGAGCATGTTGAGGACGCCTTTGGGGACGCCGGCTTCGTGGAAGACGGAGCAGAGGCCCCACATGGTGCGTGGGCAGAGCTCGGTGGCCTTGAGGATGGCGGTGTTGCCGGCAGCGATAGGGTAGAGGATGGCGCGGATGCCGAGAATGTAGGGGGCATTCCTTGCGTAGTGTTAGTGATGGGAGTTTTCCTCTTGGTCACCTCGCCCAGTTGGACTCACCAAGGGGCAACGGCGAGGATAACGCCAAAGGGCTCCTGCAAGACGAGAGCAGCCGATTCGGGATCGTTGACTACGGGGAACGACCCTTCCAATGTGTTACATCTCCCGGCCACATCCAGCAACAAGTCCTTCGCAATCTGAATATTGATATCGGCCCATTGGCGTGGGGCACCTGTCTCATCCATCATGTACTGGCCCAACTCCTCCTTCCTCTTCTCCAAGATCTCGGCCGCCTTGTGGAAGAGGTTCCGGCGTTGGTTGGGGTGCGATTTCCTCCATGTCTTGAAAGCTTCAGCCGCGGCGTTTACGGCAGCCTGAACTTCGGTATCGGTAGCGCTGCTGCACTTATGAACAACCTTTTGGGTTGCTGGAGATGTGACCTCAAAGGTCTTGGGCGTGACGACCTCCTCGCCGTTGATGAAAAACGGTACAGTATATGTTTCGGCCATGGTTTCGGTTGTTGGATAAAAAGGGCAAGGGGATAGCCAGCACAATCCGGGGTATCTAGAAGCTGGTGAAAAGGTTGATCCAGGCAAGGGATAAATATATCTAATGTTGAGAAACAGAATAATGATCAAGGGGAACGAGGAGGGATGAGGGCTCGGCCACAGCGTGTGTAGCAACGGTTCTCGAGGTATAACATCATATATGTGCATAGTATGTCGTAGCGGATCCCAACAACGGAGTGAGTGGGACTGCCGTGATGAAGATCTTGGTTGCCCACGTCCCCGCAGCACCAAAGCCAGGGAGTGGGTAGCATTGATCAAGCCGACTAGGGCAACTCAGTAGTTTCCTATAGAAGCTGTGTGGAGCAGGCTGTCTCTTGCAAGAAAGCTGATCAAAAACAGTCATCTTGAAAGACGACATTAAGAGCTCAAAACAACCTCTTTCTCAACGCTAAATTCACATTTCACACTCTCTACCCCCGGACCTAACCCCAACACCTAAGCGTAATCACTAACCCTAACACTAATCTGGGTTGCCGGAGGTGACTTATACCTGTGCCTAGTGCATATCCCACATAGTCGCCTTAGCCAGATGACTGCGTTGCCCTAGTCACCTTGGCATTGATGAGCCCCGCCCCCCGCTGTGAAGCTTATGAAGCAATGCCGAGCCAAACAGTCATGTTGAAGTCCGATGGCGGTGTTTATATCGGACTTGGCTGATGTTCAGCACGATTGGTGGCCATGGCACTGATGAGTGAGGTTGCCATGGACAGTTTGACCAGGATCTTTATCCCGACGAGCTCCTTTCCCAAGCCGTCAGACCTGTTTCCCCGGATATTTCATGCGGTAGTTACACGATCTCGGCCCCAAATTTGGTATGCAAGGGTCGATGACACAGCGACACTGATAATGACAGCGGCGACGACCGGACGACCATGCTGATGAATAATGAAGCTATCGCGGAATCTGATAATATATCAGCTCCACCAATCAGAACTGGCATATATCCCAGGTAACCTCTACGAACACCAGGAACGGGGCCAACAGGGCCTTGGCAACCCTGTGGGCAATCCATGTGCGGGGTCCTCAGTGGGATCTAGGCGAAGCGGAGGTGACATTCGGCATCTGGCTAACAAATCCCCCTACTTTGAGGCTCAACCTTGATACGATGACTGGGGGTTTGTGTGGTTGATTCGGGGATAGCTTCGGGAGTTGAAAATGGTGCCTGACGACGTGACCCACGTGGACGGGGCGACGTGGGAGTGGGAGGACTCGAGGGTCGAGCGGTGCTTGTCGGGAGCCATGTGGGGGAGAGCTGTGTCCGAGAGGGCCCGGGGAGGAAGACATCAGTGATACGGAGTGGGGCGTATGGGGCCTCCGAAATCTTGGTGTCTCTTCACCCGACGCTCGGACACCCTCCTAAGTCAAGTCCGAGGCCGGAATCACGTATCCGGAGGGTCCACTGGGAGTAACCATCGGAGCCGGTTGATCCACATTCGGACACGGAACGGATGTGTTGATGCTGATCACCGGTCGTCACGGTATTCTACGTCGTTTCTTCCTGCTGGTTACCTGCGAGAGCATCTGCCGGAATTGACAAGGGGTTGAGGCAAAGGAATCATGTTAACTTGTTTGCGCTCAACCTCGTGTAGGAGGTCAAAATCCCGTCAGTCGCGGATTCGGCGATTGCAGCTTGCCGTGTATCAAGTTTCTCATGTTTGGCTGTTATGACATGTTGGATGGTCACTTTGCTCGCTGTGGCTGCAGTGTCACTGTCAGAGGACCTGAGATCTGCACAGTGCCCTGCTGCACGTCAGACATTGGAAACGGGATGGGATCGAAGACGAAGACAAGACACGGCATTGTCCCATCTTTTCGAAAGCTTCAAGCTGCTGCTGACAGAGATCAGAAGGTGGGGTTACTGCCTGCCAGCTGGCACCTAGGTTAACTGCGTTCTGCCTACCCGCATCCATCAGGCAGCGAGGCTTCAGGCACGCACGTCCCTCCAGAAGCACAAACATGACTTAATATGAGCGGAACACTCGCACACCGGGTCGTACATTGTGCCCAAATCCCATGCTGGTTATGTCTGAGGGCCTATTTTACGGCAATTGAGCGGCTATTAACCGTGCATTTGGCGATATGTTTGCATCCGCTCTCCCTTCTCTCTTAAAAGTTGTGGTTGCACGAGCACGCCGGAAGGGACGGAAGTGCATCCAGACGGGAGCGCCTGTTGGTCGATTCTTTTCACGATACGGCTGAGAAGGACACCCACAACCCACGAACGGTGACACAGTCTGGGCTCGATTGGACCGCCTTGAAACCGCCTTGGACCCTGAGGTCTAGACCGGGCCATTGGCTTCCGATCCTCACTCCAACAGGGTCCTCCCCGGGAATGTCAGACGACGACAAGCTAAACCAAAGCTTACGGCGCACTCGATATGTTGGACGTGTTCCGGCGATAGTAACCCTAAGTGGTCTCCTCTCTTCCGAGAAGAGAAGGCTTTTTATGCCCCGTGATGATGGCTTCGTGATGGCTTCAAGCTCCGAGCACAACAAGAGGGACCTCACTGGGGTTTTGTCCTGTCGCCACTCGACCGCTACAATGATATGATCGAGGTTACAGTCCGATCTCTCCGCGCTTGCACGCGTCGACATCAAACCACTCAGCTGCCAGCATTTTGAAGTACTCTCGCAGACTGAGTGAGGCGTAGAGACCACGAAAGCATGGCGAGTGAAGGGTGCTGTTGTGGTCCGTCCGTTGCCCCGTCAAGCTCCCATCCCCTCTCCGTCTCCATCATCATCATGCGCATGTATGTGATGATGCTGTCCTTGTCTTAACATGCCGAGTTCATAATGACGAGACGGCTATTCTTGCAACAATCACCGAGATGGGCCAACAGCCAAACAAGTGGGAGTTGTAGAATAAGGTATCCGATTATAACGTGCAGCACAGTGGATGGAGGGATGGTGGATGCTTCCACTTGTTGATGACGGATGGACCTAACGATGGGACTCGATGGAAAGGAACGAAATGGATGCGCTATTACCTTACGAGGTTTATCCATTCCTGAAAAATTCTTTCTTCGAGTGAAGAGAAGGAGATCCGGGACCAGACCTACCGGAGGTACCTACTTAGGCCTCCGTTAGGTTGCCTTGCCCTAGGGCTAGTCAATGCAGAGTGCTTTCCTTCCTCGCTGCGGCTGCATCTGATCGATTTTAGTTTGCTCTGCTTCTGCACTCTCCAGCTGCTTGAGTGCGGCTCCCGTTTTGTTCCTTCCACTTCTTCTCCTGGCAGTTTCAAGTTTTTGACTACTGCAGACCGGTGACCGAGAAGCGAAAAGTCTCGACCTTACAGTTAGTTCCACTCCATTCTTTCACTTGCTTAGTTCATTCTTTCCCCTTTTGTTTCTCCCACCGCTTCCATCCTTGTCGAACTCCGAGTCCCATCGATTTCAACCACCAGCATCCGCGTCAACACTCAGCTGCAAATACACAACCACTTGGTACCTATTCTCTTGCAGTTTGTCCGACAACTCCCACGGCGTACGACCACGAATAGTTTGCTTTTCCCAAAAAAAAAAAAAAAAAAAAGCCTCTCGATTATCAAGACAGCCAACGACACAAGGCCAACCACGCCTATGGTGCCTATCTTTATCTCGGACCGACACAAATGTATTAATTAATCACTTTCTGCATTGATACTACATACGGAAATTGTTGCCTCTTGGCTTCGCCGGCTTCGTTTCTCCCTCGTTGAAACATCGAGTCAAAGAATCCGCTACGCCCGACGCTTTCTCTCCGCATTCCAGCTCTATCCTCCTCAGTAGTCACCACCCGCCCGGTTGACCAACCACCACGGTCACATCTCCAACAGCCACTTTCCGACCGCGTAGGCGCCCGATACCCTGACTCCTGGCTAGGTCTCTTCATCTGAGCCACGGACGCCATGCTTAAAGTTCGACTACTTCAGTCATAGCATCAGGGGTCCTTGCAGTCTTTTAACCTTTAGCCTTTCTTTCATCCTTCCGAGCTTCCCAGGTCAAGAAACATCGAACACGCTTCTGCGATTGAACAAGCCCTGCCGATTTACGAGTTCTGCAGACCAACAGGATCTCGTACGACCCAATTACAGGACGACGACATGGGCCCTGGTCTTCCATCCTCCCCAGACGACAATGACAACCCTGTCTTGCAGGACGAGCCCCGGTCCGCCCACCAAAAGACGCAACCCCCACAAGACCCCAACATGCCCTCGGCACTGCCGGACGGGAACCCCGTGTCTCATCCTGAACCTCCGTCCGAAAGTTTAGTACATGGCAGCACACCTTTACCCCAGGGGAACTCCAAGCGCCGCTGGCGAGGCCTGCCTTCCATGACTCCTCAAGTACGCCGAAGTCAGTCGTCGAGCCCTTTGCGCCTCGCAATGCCCTTCATAACTCCGGGTCAGCTTGCCTTTTCAGCAATGCAATTTCTACCTGTTCCAATCCTGGTCTTGGATAGCCTCAAAACAGTGATACTGGCTAATGAGTCTATGGGAAGACTATTGGGCATGCCATTAGATGCAACCGGAGAAGGGGATGGTGTTTCTTCGACAATGGACCAGCTCCGTGGCCAGACGCTGTCCCAAGTTGGTATCGACCTTATCCAGGATGGCGTGCCGGTTTGGATTGCATGGGAACAGTTTTTGGACCAGGTTGCCCTCGAGATGGGAGTTGGAAACATGGGAGGAGAAGAGACCTTCAAGCCAGTTCTGCAAACAGATCCCGACGGAGACGCTACGCCACGTCCTGCAGAGGTCCCTCCATCAGCTCCAACAAGAGATGGCGTGTGTGACGGGGACGCAGGCAACACAACCTGCCGCCCATCACCAAATGCTGTTGTGAATGTGGTCATTGCCAGGAGAGATATCGCCCGGACAACATATGATAACCGCACCCGGTCGGAGAGTTCTACATTCCACGCACAGGCCAAGATGATCATTTCAGTCTGGCAGTTGAGCCCGCAGCAAACATACTTTACCCTCACTTTCACCAACTCCGAATCCACCTATGTCCCTCCGGTTGGTGTTAAAAAGCTGGCTGGAAGGCGTGACGTTCTGGATGCTGCTGAGAAAAAGTATCCTTACAGCGTAAACGGCCCTCCCTCCATGCCATCAAGTCGTGATTCGCATTCTCGCTCTCCATCCTTTCCCCTAAGTCCTTCTGCGGTCGCCATGTCCTCTAGTCCTTTCCCTCCGCTTGGACCTCCATCTCAATCTTCCATCACCAGTGCTCCTTCCATGCTCCAAAAGATCACCGTCATGAAAGATGCTCTTCTGGATAAGACACAGACGCCAATTATTGCCATGTGGAAGGACGGGAGTGTGATCCTTCCCAACAAACCTGCCCGGCGCCTCTCCGTTCAAGACCCTGTGCATGGCGCTCCCCTCGAAGGTTTCAACCTTTTGTCACAGTGGAAAATGTGGACAGACGATTTCAGCAGACAGTTGGAGACCGATGAATACCCAATATCTTTCCTGATCAAAACTGAAACGCCCTTTGAAAGCTACAGAGTCGGCATGCTGGATCAAAACGGCGAGCGGTTGATATTCGACGTCGAGGGAGCAGTGATCCGAGATGAGATTACAGGCGAACTTCTGGCGGGCGTGATAACATGCAGGGACATCACGCGAATCGAGCATGAAATCAGTCAGATCAAAGCGGCAGACGAGGAAAGGTTCAGAGTGATATGCGAGACCATGCCTCAGCTTGTGTGGACTACGGGACCAGACGGCGCACATGACTTTTACAATAGCAGGTGGTACAGCTACACAGGTCTGACCGTAGAAGATTCGCTAGGCGGAGGCTGGAGAAATGCGTTTCACCCCGACGACTTGACCGAGGCTGAGACGCGATGGCAAAACTCACTCCGAACCGGCGAGCCGTATATGATAGAGTACCGGTGTCGCAGCAAAGATGGCGAGTGGCGATGGTTCCTTGGCCGTGCGCTGCCTCTGAAGAACAAACAAACGGGGAAAATCGAAAAGTGGTTTGGTAAGTGGCACTCTATTGTCGAAAAAAGCATCGTATCTAACCACTGTCATAGGAACCTGCACCGATGTGCACGAAACTATGGAAGCAAAGCTCGAAGCGAAGCGGACAAGACAACAGCTACGTAGCGTCATCGCTCACTCACGAATGACAATGTTCGCTGTTGACCCCAACCGGAAGGTTACCTTGCTGGAGGGATCGTTGATATGGGACGCTCTCTCGCCGGAGCGTAGCAGCTCCTCTTGGTTTATCGGGAAGGATGTCTACGAAGTTTTCAACAATCTCAACCAAAAATTACCTGATGGCCAAACGCCCGCTTTCCTGCAGCCTCTTGAGTCCATCCTTGGCGGAAAATCACCGGTGGAACTGCAGGACCACAAGTTTGGTAAGTACCACCACAGACCTAAGGATTCAAGTGCCCTGAAGAGTCTAACGACAGACTCAGCAGGTAGATGGTACCGCACCGGTTTTCAGCCCATTCTCAGGAAAGATCCTCTTCCCGGAAACTCAACAGAGGATTTCATCGAAGGCGTTATGGGTTTCATAATGGATGTTACCGAATTGAAGGATCGCGAAAGGGACATCGAGGCTCAGGTCCTGGAGAAGAGACAGCTTCTAGCCAATGAAGCAGCCGCAAAGGAAGCAAGTCGGCTCAAGAGCCAGTTTTTAGCCAACGTGAGTTTTATCCGCTGACTTCCCACATTGCTTCCGAACTAACAGTTCTAGATGTCTCACGAGATTCGGACACCCATTACCGGTGTAATCGGAATGGCGGAATTGTTGCTTGATGTTGAGCTTAATGCTGAGCAACGAGAGCTAACGGAGAATATTTTCCGTTCCGCGAACGCACTTCTGACTGTAGTCAACGACATTCTCGACTTCTCAAAGATTGAGTCCGGGCGACTGGACATCGAAGAAGTACAGTTCTCATTAGCCGTTGTCATTCAGGAGGTCAGCAAGATGCTAAGCTTCACCGCCGAGCGGAAAAGCTTAGCCTTCAACTACGAGATTTGTTCAGATATTGCTATTGATCTCGTGGTCATGGGAGATCCTGGACGTGTGCGGCAAATCATCACGAACCTGGCCACGAACAGCATCAAGTTCACACATGAGGGCCACGTTAAGCTAAATGTCTTTGTCGAACAGGAAACGGACGACACTATTGAGGTCAAGTTCGTGATTCAGGACACGGGCATCGGTATCGAGGAGGAAGTGCTAAGGCGACTCTTCCAGCCTTTCTGTCAGGGAGATCCGTCGACAGCGCGGAAGTTTGGTGGTACTGGTCTTGGGCTGACCATTTCCAAGAACTTGCTGGAACTGATGAAGGGGCGTATGGCGCTCGCTTCCAGAAAGGGCGAAGGAACTACAGCCACATTCTGGATCCCATTCAAGAAGCCGCAAAAAGCAAACTCGGCTACCGGTCCGCTGTCTGACAGATTACAGGGTGAGACAAGCGTGTCTTGCAACAGCCTGCCTCCGGCTGACCAGGAGCTGAGTGTGCTGAGCGGTGAGCAGAGGTCGGCATGGAGACAATCCTCGATAAGCCTCTCCACCACCACCTCACAAGAGGAGCTTACCATGCCGGATCGCAGCAAAATTTTCATCCTGGTAGTCGAAGACAACGAGATCAACCAGCAAATCGCTATCAGAACGATTAAGAAACTAGGCTTTCAAGTCGCGGCCGCCTGGAACGGCAAGGAAGCTCTCGAATACCTGTCCGAAGCCAGCGCCGGCAGGAAAAGGAAGCCGGACATCATCTTGATGGACGTACAAATGCCTTTGATCGACGGATACCTGTGCACCCACCTCCTACGGCACCACGTCCCCTACAGAACGTACGTGAGAGATGTGCCCATCGTGGCCATGACCGCGTCGGCAATCCAAGGCGACAAGGAAAAATGTAAGAGGGCGGGCATGGATGACTACCTCTCCAAACCGGTCAAGAGCAAGACGCTCGAGAAGATGCTGCTCAGGTGGTGCACTACTAGAAGGGAAAATCTCTCGCCGATGACATCGCAATGCACAGAGTCGGGTGAGCATTGCCACAGTGCTGCTATCCCTGCTGTTGGGCTGCACGAAGAGCCGTCTGAATTGGACTTGAATGCGTATGACGATGTTGAGGAGGAAGGGTCAAGTCTTGCTACGCCTATGGGTCCTGTCCGAGTTGTAGAGAGAACGTCTCAAGGGGGTGGTGCTGAGGTTGAGCAATCTCCGACGGCGGGATACTTTTCGTCGGGGTCAGGTTCTGTACAAGGCGTGCCAGACGCAACAAAACCAACAGGAGACCCTGGTGAGCAGACAGTGCTTGGTCAAGCTGAGCAGCTTCTTGATGCGGGATCGCATGACACAATACGACTGAGCGTGGAAGAAACGACGACAAGTCCGACCTCGATAGAGCGGAGGGAAGGAGAGGCTTTGACGGAGGAAAATCTGGGCAAGCTGCAGAAAGAACAAACTAATGAGCTGCAAAGCAAATAAGTAAAGGGAAGGGGGTGGGGGTGACACAGTTATCTTTAACAGAAAGCGGAATCACTTCTCTTTAAAAGATGGAGATTAGGCCTGGGGCATAAATATGTATTTACGGGTTAAAGGCATGATATCAACGGGGTTCTTTGTTCTTTGGGAAGACTCAAGAACGAATAGGTTTATCGTCCCTCTTGCTTGCGCCCATGTGAGCGTTTCCGAAGAAGCGTGACAATGGATGAACAGATTCAGCGGAGACAAACGTCTAAGTGCGGACGAAAGGCAAGCGGCCTTGTAGATATAGAGGGATAGACGTGAGAAGCAAAGTGATGAGATAACGCTGCAATAACCACATCTAAGAACTGTTGTGACGGTGTGTTCGCTAAGACTAGACTACCTCATTTAGCCAACCATCCCGACTATCCCATCCCTCCCCAACCTGAACTATTTGTGTAACTAACCTCTCCGTCTCCCCTGAGCCGCAGCAGTCCTCCCTCCACCACCACCACCACCACCACCAACCTGTCCCTCAGGCGTAGTAACCACACCAGCACCCCCACCAGCAACAACCCCCGACCCAGAGCCCTGCGCAGGCACAGTAGGAGTAGTAGATTCCTCAGACAAAGAAGGATGTCTCCTAGTCAACCGAGCATACAGCCCCTCTTGCTCATCCACTTCCATGGCTATTCTCCTTCTTTGGGCACGGGGGGTGGAGGCTTGTTGAGCGGCGGCACGTTGTTGTGCCAGTTGGGCGGCGACGCGCTGGGCGGGGGTTGTAGCTACTGGCTGGTGGTTTGTTTGAGGCGTGGTTGTGGTGGGAGGGCGAGGGATAGGAGTGTGTGTTGGTGGAGGGATATTTTGGGATTGGGAGAGGCGGCGGTTTGTGTTGGTGTTGGTTCGGGTATTGGGCTGTTGGTGATTTTGGTGGGTTGCTTGGTGACTGTGCTGCGATTGAGCAGTCTGAGAGTGTTGTTGACCACCGTGTCCAACATGGGACTGGTTCGTCGGCGTCCCAATAACTTGGTTCCCAGACTGCGCAGCGACAGGTGGAGTGTGGAATTCGATCTCGTGGCTTTCCACGTGCAGGCCGTAGCCGTGGAGGTGGTAGGGTGGGACAAACATTTCCATTCCTCTTATGTTGCCGTTGCCGTTGTCGTTGTCGTCGTCGGGGGAAGATGGAACAAGGGGAATGTGGGTGTTGATGTCCAGGTCCATTTCCCCGGAGTAGCGGTATCCTTGGTCGAGTCGCTGTGTTTCTTCTTCTTCCGAGTCTGCTTCTTGGGTGCGTTGATCTGATGTGCCCTCGTATTGTCCTGTGGCAGCCGGGGTTTGCTGTTGTCCTGCACGTGTTGCTGTGGCCCCGCGTAGTCCTCTTCTTCCTCCTCCTCCTCCTCCTCCTCCTGGCATGGCAGATGGAGTTTCCCCCGCCGTTGCTGTTGTCGTAGGTCCAGTAGGAGTAACTGCCGCGGCGTGTGATTGATGGCGTGGCTGTCTCCCTCCAGCAGCTGCCGTAGCTGGTTGTGCTCTACTACCGGCACCGACCCTTCGACCGGCTGTTGTGGTCGTCCTCTCTTCCGCTTGACCCTGGCCTTGCTGCTGCTGCTGTTGCTGCGCATGTCTCTGCGCCGCCTCCCGCTGCTGCTCCATCATCCTCGCCTGTCTCTGCGCATGGCGCTGCGCATAGTAACTTTCGTCACCGGCATCTTCTTCTTCTTCTTCACTCTCTTCTTCCTCATCACCAGTACCCATATAGTGTTCACTTATCCTCGCACCATGACCACCACCACCACCAACGCCGCTTGTACCAAACCCTAACCCACCACTTCCTTGAGCGTGACCGTGACCTAATCCACCACTTGGCCCAACATTTCCCACACCAGGATGTTCCCTCCCAAAAATCCTCGCTCCTGCGCTGGGTTGTTGTGGCTGTTGTTGTTGTTCTTGAAGTGGTTGCGAGTGACCGTGGCCGTGGCCTTGACCCCGTCTCATGGCATCTTGACGAGCTTGCGTGCGAGCAGCGATCTCGCGGGCTTTTTGGCGCTCAAGGGCTCGGTCTTCATAAGAAGCTATGTCTTCGGCCGTGATGTTTAGGACTGTTAGTGGGCGGCGGAGCATTTTTCTTTTTGCTGGTTTTTCCTGATGGTTTTGAAAGGAAGGTGAAGTAAGATTGAGGTAGAGTTCAATGGCTGGGTCACTGGGTGGGTGCTTGGGTTGCTGTTTGTTTTTCCTCTAGGGGGTATGGTCGGAATAGCTAGGAAGGTGTAGATGTCTTGTCGGGGGTATAGTTGTTAAATTCTTTGCTTTCGCTGGGTGAGCTTTAAGTGTTGAAAATCAGAGTGAGTGAGAAGTGAGTATGCGCTGTTGGCGCAATCGATGACGGATGCCCTTGCGAACGGTTGCGACGGCGACGATGTGATGTGATACAGGGCATCAAATCGATTGCGGCGAATTGTCGCAACAAACTTCCCTGGGAGTTAAGGATCGTGTCAAATGCTGTTGGAAATGCTGAGGAAAAACGAAGAATGCGATGTAATGAACTTTTGGGTATCCTGTGGTTGTGATTGAAGCTCCCCGCGGAAAACGCGTGTAGAATATTCCAGGGTTGAAGGCGCGTGGTTGTCTTCGGTCGGAAGGGTTACGTAGCTGCATGACAGGGGTTAGGGTTATGTGAGGAACTGCACTGGATACGGTACCCCTTAGTTCTAGCTTCCAACACATTATGCGTCTTCAAGGGAGTTAGTTTCCATGGGATCGAAGACCTTGTGTATTTCTAGCCGTTGCTGTTATATCTGGGTATAAAGCGACCCTTAACCAGATGCTAATGCATTGACGATGATAAAATGACTATAAAACACATCAAGAGAAGAATAAAC
>HF970598.1:201740-212424 GCA_000604205.2 Neurospora africana FGSC 1740
TCACCTGGAGGTTGATTTGACCATCCCATCTTTACGGCGTCCCTTTTTTTGTATTGTACACCAACCCACTTGCCCACACAGATCTACAGCCAGACCTCAGCTTACCTCTTACTCAGCCATTCAGCCAGCCATCTCAGCAACCTCCGTCGCCAAGCAGCCCCGTTACAGCCAGCCATGAAACGGCCTCTGGTAGATTATGAGTCCGGGTCCGGATCCGAGTCCGAGTGTGGAAGCCCATCGGACAAACCGGAAGCGAGTTCAGCAAATATTCCTCCACAGTTCAAGAGGCGCCAAACCGGTGACACCGGTACTGAGGCCCCACCCTCGGCTCCGGCTCCGGCTCCGACTCCGGTTACCGCACTTGACCGAAGCTCTGGCACCCACCACATACCGCCAAAACCGGCACCCAAGTCATCTCTCCCACCAATCTCAGATCGCTTAACTGATTTATACCCCTCTAACACTCGAACTGCTGTCACTGACGATCCTTCCCTGCACCAAGGACGTCAGCGCCAGGTCCCTCACATTCCCGGCAACTGGCCGAGCCACGTATACATCGATTGGGACCCCAGCTCAGGAGATCGTGAGCTCCTCTCGTCGCTTGTTGACAAGCTTCAGACCGAGGTGGCTTCTGCTGCTCAGCGTTACCCCGACCTCGAGGGAGTAAAAATCACCTCGGCCTTGCGAGATCCAGAGTTACCCGTGGACAGGCCATTGCACATCAGCCTGTCGGCCCCAATTACACTGACCTCAACGAACAAAGACGCTTTTCTTGACGAATTGACCAGAGCGATGAGGTCAAGTGGTGTGAGCCCTTTTGTGGTGGATTTTTCCGGAGGAGTCGATTGGTATCGATCCGAGGAAAGTACCAGATCTTTCTTGGTCCTGCGGGTGCGTGAGGTTCAGAACACTGGCACCACTGCAGATTCGAGCCCCAACCCACGACTGACTACCCTTCTTCAACAATGCAACAAGACTGTGAAAGATTACGGTCAAATGCCACTATATGATTCTCGGGATATGGGCTGCCGCTTCCACGTCACGATAGCCTGGACCCACGCTCGTCCAAGTGAATCATTAAAGCAGCTGACGGATTCGATCTTTGATGACTGCAAAACCATGTATAGCGAAAACGTGTCGATCAGGGACAAGCTTCGTACCGGCTCAAGTTTCCGCGTTAAAACGGTCAAGGTCAAGATTGGAAACTACGTTACCAGGTTTGAGCTACGTGATAAGGATCTCGTCTTACCAGTCAAGACTGCATAGGAGTGCGGGCCTTGCCAGTTCTCACGCGTCAAGTCATACTTGTCCGGCCTAGAAACGCCCTCAGACTGCTAGGGCCAAGACGAAGAAGGCGATCCAAGCCCTGCCGAGTATGGGTGTAACCCCAACAAGTATTTCGATACGGAGGAGAAAGATCGCATGCATTGCCTCGAGTCCCACCCCGAGATATCAAAGGGCTTCGACAACGATGCAGAACGGTTTTCGTGCCCCGGATGCGATCGGATCTTCTCGTCCCGACAACCTCTTGATACGCACCTGGATTCGGATGTTTGTGGCGCAAAGGAGAGCGAAGTGGAAGATATTCAAAATTATTTCGTCTCTGAACCAACGCAATTGAGATGCCGCTTGTGTAATAGATACTTGGAGCCTTCCGTCAGCCGAAAGCATTTAAGTCGCCTTCGGATGCATCTGAAAGCGGGTCGTTGCAAGATCCTCTCGAAGTCGTTCCGTGTAACGGCGGAGGAAGCAATACAGTGTCGGCGATGCGGTTCACGCTGGAAAATAGGTGTTCCCCAAACGCATACGGGTTCTGATGTATGTAGCCTTATAGCGGAGTCGTTCGACGTGACTGAGAAAGGATTTTGTTGCCGGCGCTGTGGTATTGAGCTTGAGATCGAAGGATCACAGACGGTGAGGTTAAAACGGCACCTGGCTTTGCAAAAATGTCTAATCTTCCGGGAGTTCGACCAAATCGAAGGAGGATTAAGGTGCCGGAGATGTGGTACTGAATTGAAGAGCGGAACTAAGTTCAATCACATGAACACAGAGCCGCTCGTTGCTCACATCAAGACACCGGGCTGTAAGAGGGAATATGAAAAACGACAATCGGATCTGCCGAAGATGAAACAGGAGGAGGAGTCTAAGAAGGATGTGTCCGGAAAGGACGATGAGTCTGAAAAGGATGAAGAGTCTGAAAAGGATGGAGAGTCTGAAAATGATAATGAGTCTGAAGATGATGATGAATCTGGAGAGGATGAGGCTGGAAACGAGTTATAAACGGGTCAACAAGGGGTCAATGAGTTTCATTCCGAGGAGAAAAGCGGCTGAGGGGACTTGGTATGACTAGAGAGGTTCCTAGGTTCAGTGAAACTTCTTGGTATGTGTATCAGAAGCCGCGTGAGCATTGGTATGGTTTTCTGCATCACCGTTCACATGTTCATAGAGGTAACTAGCACCAGGTTAACTTTGATTGAAGACGAGTAGTGCTGGGAACACTATCAGGTTACGTTGGTAAGTCGTTCATTCCATTCGAGAGAAGACTTACTGAATAGGTACCGATTATAGTCGCTTATACCTACTAGTTTACGGACCTTTAAAGTATATAGAGGTTTACACATAAGATAACCACTTAACTTGACCAGCAGACCCCAAAGAAAGAAGAAGAAACTTCTCGCAGTGGAAAAATATGTCTATGAAGATGCATACCTGGGTAGGTAGTTTAACCAACATCGGACACTTCGTCCAAGCCTTCGAACAAAGAAATATTGGCGGAGGAACGTCAGTTGAGGGGTTGGTATTTATATATGAAGCAAATCCAGAATCACGTTACTGTTCTCGTAGACACACATACATTTAAACATAGGAGTTATAGACATCTAGTATTGGTTGGAACGGACGAAGGACTTGGGGAAGGGGAATGGAACATTCAAGTGAAAAAGTGCAAAAAAAGATGTCCATCAAGGTGCGCGTAGTTCAGTACTTAAGAGTCATACGAAAGTAACACGAAAGTGATTGGTTACTAACAGCGGTGTGGAAAGTACATGGACCTATGCATACAGTGACCTCAAGAACCTGAGACTCAGACGAGTGAGAAACAGGCCTGGCTTTTATTATAAACAAGAAACAAGAAAAGGCTACCCTTTAGTCTATTACACTACTCGATATCAAAGCTCAAAGCTTACTCAAAGCTCATCAAGACTAGGTCTCCGGAACTCCCAAGTCCGTGGCATGACGGGTAAACCGATGTAGAACTGCCAGAAGCGTTTGAGTTCGGTGATGAGGATTTCGTATCTGTTTTTAACCACAAACATTAATAACCACATAGACACCAAAGAAGCTAGACAACGAAGGGGGGATGGGGGTTAGGGTGGGTAAAAACTCACAGCAACCCAGGTAAATTAAAATAGCTCTTGATCACCAGCTTAAGTGCAGCAAACACCGCCTTGAACTCGCTTTCGAAGTCATCCTTAATGGTTCTCTTCTTGTAGACGAAGTCGGGGTCGGTGTCGGGCTGTTGCGGTTGTTGCTGAAACTCGTGGAACTCGTGGAACTCATCATCGTTGTTGTTGTTGTTGTCAACCTGTTGCTGCTGTTCCTGCTGCTGTTGCTCCTGTTCAACTTTGGGAGCAGGTGTAATTCCCGCCGCCATGGCCTCGTCTACAGCGGTTGTGGCAGTATTTGTGACAGACTCTTCAGCGTCATCAGCGGCAACGGGTGTCGAAACGATAACGTGTCTTGGCTTCTTGGCTCGGTCGGGGATATGGCGAGCCCCTCCTCCTTCCTTCTTTTCGGATTCTTCGATTTGTTCGTGGGAAGTCCCCTCCTCGCTCTCCTCAACCATCGCCCTAAACTTCTGAATAGCATCCAAACTGCTACTCAACCTCGCATAAGTATTAAACAGCGCCACAAGCTCGGTGCGCTTAAGCTTGAACGGGATCTCGTCAGTCGTAGAGGTCGTCGCGGGAGTATCGTTGTCATTGAACTCAAAAAGAACCTTGAGCGCGGTCCCGTACCCAGCCGTCTGCAACTTGCCCCACAACCGACACTTGTCGCAGCCGACGCAGTCCATCAGTCTCGAGATATTGCGGAAGCGGTTGCGGAAGTCTTCCTTCAGCGAAGGGCCCTCGCCATTCTTGAACATGATCGACTCGTCGAACACGGGGCCAGGCACACTGTTAGCGGCCTTGGAAGTGACGGCGAGGACCTTGGCGCGCGTGTCGGCGTCTTGGGCCGGGTCGCCCGTGCAGAAGGTGTACTCCTCGTGAGAGGAGAGGTAAGGCCCGAGCTTGGCGACGGCGCGGGTGAGCAGGGCGTAGTTGAAGTACAGGTTGCTGATGCGGTCGGGGTGCTTGTGCAGGCGGTTGATGTAGCAGGATAAGTTGGGCTGCCACTGACCCGTGGTCTGGTTCAAAAAGTCCCAGCAGAGGTGCGTTGAGATGGACGCATGCATGCCGCTGACGATTTTGTAGAAGACACGCTTCTCGAGACACTCGTCTTCGAACTCGAGACCGGTCTTGGTGACGAAGGGGACCAGCGGGTTCTGCTCGCGCTGCTGCTCGAGCATATGCTGCCGACCGGCGGCTTGCATGACGGCGCGGAAATCCTGGGCCGCGGGGCCTTTGGGGACCGAGTAGGTGTCGCCCAGTGAAGCGGACTTGGGGAAGGAGGATTTCTGGAAGCAGTTTTCGCGGTAGATGGCGTCCCAGACCTGCTTGGCGCCGTCGCCGGCATATCCGGTGAAGCGCTCGGGGTTGCGCAGGAGAGAGACGTAATCGCCCTTGGAGGTTGCGCTCTCGTCGTCCGGCACGCAATAGTGGCGGTCGTCGCATTCGTCGTCGTATTCCACAACGCAGGACTCGCCTACGTCCTCGCCTAGCTTGCCCTGGAGCGGACGCTTCGGTTCTTGTCGCTGGACGGACTTGCCCGGGTGCTTAGCCCGGGGTCCTTCGAGCTTGCCGAGCTCGCTGGCACGCCATACTTCGGGGATGTCTTCTTCGTTGTCGAGGGTCTCCACGGCGCAGGCAATGTTGCCGCACATGCCGTTCTCGTCGTTCCAAAAGGGACATTGCTTGTTGAAGAGGTTTAGGCGGTAGTGCGAGAAGAAATCGGTTGTCCGTGTTAGATCGTCGAGGGCTGGCTTGATCTCGTGGTTGAGCTGTTCGAGGGTGGAATAGGAGGCGCATGCATCACTGACGATGGCTTTTGGTGATATCTAGAGGGGAGAATTGGCTGTTAGCTTCGTCCGCTTCACGGTGCAAGACACCATTGACTTACGGCGCATGATTTTTCATCGCTCTTGCACTGGGCTTCTGGACTCCAGAGCGCAAAGAGCGACAAGTAGAAAAGCCGCGATGCGGGCTTCATGGTGAGCTGCTTGTCCGGACCTTGTCTCCTCCAGGCGCAAGCGGTAGTTTGAAAGAGGCTGCTCTTAGCTAATTATACGTTGACCTTGGTATTCCAATGGTTTCGGGGCAACGGTGGTCAGACCGTAACGTTCTCAGATAATCCGATGTTTCGTCGTATAGCAATGCCCGTGTAGAGATGAAAGGTACCTCTACTTGGTAATTCGTGGTGCTTCCCGAGATTCTCGAGCTCTCGAGGTACACTTTTAGGGGCGAGTTCAACGTGTTCTGGACTCTGACGTCGCTCTCTGCAGGGGTAATGTGTCTTCTGCGACACGCTGCAGAAGGGAAAGAATTCTTATCGAAGATTCGATAAGCACACACGGACAGCGCACTGACAGGGGTCCGGGTGAAGAAAGTGCAAGTCTCGGAAAGTCAATAAGGGGTTGAATAACGATGGGAAACAACAAAGACACAGATACTTTGAAAGAAAAGGGTATGTGGGAGACCAGGGACATATAGGTGGGATTTGATGTTTTCGAATTATCTGTCCACTACCTGGAGTTCCCGTACCGGGCTTACTTCTTATTAATCATCCCGAACCTAGGCCTCCATACAAAGGAGGCGAAGCATTCTGTTTGTTGCACTCCGGACGAAAGTGCGATCAATTAGACCGAATTGGATCTCCCAAAGGTCAAGTTCTGGAAAGGTGTCCAGATGGAGATTGGGAAAATCAGCAGATGTCAAATTGCCGACCGAACGACCTTTTCTCGACTGACCTGACGACGATGCGATGCGGCACTGTCCGAGTGGCGCTCCCTTGCATTTGTCCAATTATATTGCTCCTTTGGCTCTTTGAAGGATGCTCAATCTATTCCGGTCAATGTCCGGACAACATGAACTTCATATTCATACATTGCGATACCAACATTATCGGTAGTCCTGGAAGGCAAAAGGCCTCCTCTAGAACACATCAGGACTAGGAAGTTGCGGCCAAGGCGTTTTACCATTTCTACCATGCATCGAAGTCTGGAATAATGCTCCTTCTTCAGGTGTCAAGCTGGCAGCTCATCGGAAATCACTCTTTCGAGATTATTGAAAATGTTTTACAACTACCTTAAGACATCTCAATAATGCTCTACAACATCACCCGTGCTAGGCCGAAGACTCCGGCCCTCTTGGCACCCGTCCGGGTTCGTGATCCGGAAGCTTTATAAAATCCATGCATCTCCGCCGACAACACCGCATCACATATTCAAGATACATTTCAACATCGCCAGAATCGGTTCCAGGAACAGACGTATCGCTCTGAACTGACAAGGAAGGCATCACCGTAATCCACATAGGCATGTGTCAATCAATAACGGCCATAACAAAGAACCGTACACGCATTGGCAACGTCGCCTTACCCATATTGCAAGTAAATACAACCATACAGCGGATCTGACAACGCATCCAGTTCAAAGTATTATGCATAGGTCAATGTATCGATTAGCATCTTACAATTCAACGAGGCCTAGCATCGACCTGGCTGAACGTGACATTATCAAGCCTTTTACGATTCAAGACACGTCCGGCAACCAAGTTTAGAGAAACATACAAGACAGATTCACTTTAACATCAAATGGAGACAAGATAAGTTTTGTTCATCGTTTGTATTGTTTTTGCACCTTCCCCAGTCTACATGCATTTGCGCCGAAGAGATTTTGGGTCATAAATAAAGAGATCAATGGCGCTAAAAGGCAAGGAAAAGAAATCCATCCGGTATGTCATTCATTCTTGGGAACAACCATTCCCTGCCTGGGGATGCGACTGATGCCGTAGAGTGCAGATCAAATACACATGGCCCCCCCAACTTTTGAGTATCCGGTCCCAATGAACGAGGTATATGAAGACGTCGTCCCAATACGAGACAAGATCCTGCCTTCAATTAAAGTTCCTGTTCCTATTCCCAAGTATTGCGCCCATTGGTAGATGGAAGGCGAACATCATACACTTCGTTAAGCTAAAAAGGTAATTTAGCGGGAAGACATGGCCTTGGTGACGAGGCGCTTGAGGGCAAGCTCCTTCTTCTTGAGGTCCTCGGCGGAGGAGTCCTCAATCTCGAGCTGGCTCATGGCCTCGGAGAGGGACTGCTCGATCTTCTCCTTCTGGCCGCGCTTGAGCTTGAGGGAGAGAGTGGGGTCGGAGACGATCTCCTCAACGCGGGAGATGTAGGACTCAAGCTGCTGCTTGGCCTCGAAGCGCTTGGAGAAAGCCTCGTCGTTGCTCTTGAACTTCTCAGCCTCCTCAACCATCTTCTCGATCTCAGAGGAAGAGAGCTTGCCAACGGAGTTGGAGATGGTGATGTTGGCAGAGCGGCCAGAGGTCTTCTCAGTGGCGGTGACCTTGAGGATACCGTTGACGTCGACCTCGAAGACGACCTCGAGGACGGGCTCACCAGCCTTCATGGGAGGGATAGGAGCAAGAGTGAACTCGCCGAGCGAGGTGTTGTCCTCGCAGTTGACACGCTCACCCTGGTAAACGGGGAACTGAACGGTCTGCTGGTTGTCGGCAACAGTGGTGAAAGTGCGCTTCTTGATGGTGGGCACAGTCTGGCCACGGGGGACGACGGGGGCGAAGATGTTGCCCTCCATGGCGACACCGAGGGAGAGGGGAACGACATCGAGGAGGAGGAGGTCGGAAGTCTCGGCAGAGGTGGCCTTGCCGGAGAGGATACCGGCCTGGACGGCGGCACCGTAGGCGACGGCCTCATCGGGGTTGATGGACTTCTCGAGCTTCTTGCCGTCGAAGAACTCGCTGAGAAGCTTCTGGACCTTGGGGATACGGGTAGAACCACCGACAAGGACGATCTCGTCAACGGCGGACTTCTCGATACCGGCATCCTTGAGGACCTGGGCGACAGGCTCGAGGGTACCGGAGAAGGCCTTGGCGTTCAAGTCCTCGAAACGGGCACGAGTGACGTTGATGTTGAAGTCCTCACCGTCGAAGAGGGAGTCGATCTCAATAGTGGTCTGAGCACCGGAAGAGAGGGTACGCTTGGCACGCTCGCAAGCAGTGCGGAGACGGCGGAGAGCACGGGCATCACCGGAAAGATCCTTCTTGGTCTGTGAGGGAGTTAGTATATATTACGCGAATTCTCAAAAATTCTCAAAAATCCGAAAAAAAATCCGTTCGAGTGGAGAATTCGTATGATTGAGAGCTTTAGGATTCTTTCGATTCCGGCGTACCTTTCTTGTGAATTCTTTTTTGCAGTAGTCAAGAAGGTTGGTGTCGAAATCCTGACCACCAAGATGGGTGTCACCAGCGGTGGCCTTGACGGTGAAGACACCACCCTGGATGTTGAGGAGGGAGACATCGAAAGTACCACCACCGAGATCGTAGATAAGGACGTTGCGCTCCTTGTTGGACTTGTTGGCACCGAGACCGTAGGCAATGGCGGCAGCGGTGGGCTCGTTGATGATACGGAGGACGTTGAGGCCGGCAATGGCACCAGCATCCTTGGTAGCCTGACGCTGGTTGTCGTTGAAGTAGGCGGGGACGGTGATGACAGCCTTCTCAACCTTCTTGCCAAGCTTGACCTCGGCAATCTCCTTCATCTGTGTTGTGGGAGCACATGTTAGGATACGGCTCTTGTGCGTACGGACCGGAGAGATCGGATATGGATGTGGCTTACCTTGGTGAGGACCATGGCGGAGATCTCCTGGGGGGAGAAGGTGTGGACACCGTTGAGGTAGTCAACCTCAACCTTGGGGTTGCCGGCACCATCGTCGACGACCTTGAAGGGCCAAGACTCCGTGTCCTTCTTGACAGTGGGGTCATCGATGCGGCGACCGATGAGACGCCTGGAGGTGCGTTAGTGAGGCTGCGCTTTGGAGACTTGAGATACTGAAAAGAGCGTACTTGACATCGAAGACGGTGTTCTTCGGGTTCATGGCGGCCTGGTTCTTGGCGGCCTCACCGATCAAACGCTCCTCAGGAGTGAAGGAGACGAAAGAGGGAGTGGTGAAGCTACCCTGCTCGTTGGCGATGATCTCGACATTGGTACCCTCGTAGATGGCAACGCAAGAGTAGGTAGTGCCTGTGTAAGAAGGATCGAGGTCAGTAAGGTGCTCACATTCACATATGCTGAGTCTTGGCCGAATGCACCGTTGCCCTTGGTGATGCCCAAAACGCACAAAAACAAAAACTCGGGCGCAAACAGGTCGCAAAGACGGCGACAACAAGTTGGTATTGCGCACGGCGGGTCTTATAAAAAGGTTAAAACATACCAAGATCGATGCCAATGGCACCATCGTAAACTTCGTCCGCCATGATGAAGATAGTGTTGTCTGGAAAGGGAATGTCGAGACTGAGCTGAAGCTGGCAACGACGAAGGGGACGAGGAGGGAGTTGAAGGGTTTTAAAAGGCCTGAGCCGGTCCAGTTGCTGGAGAGTGGGCTACGTGGGGCAGGGCAGGCCGGGCGACTTTCAATTTTGAAATTTTCAACTGCGGTGCAACTTTTTTCTGTTGCATGGCCAACCGCCCCAGTTTTCCCCACTGGCTAGCCTGGATTGGGCATGGCTGGGTATGGCCACTATCTTATCTAAGCCTCCCACGTGATATTACTCGTGATATCTGGTCCTAGTCTCCTTCAATCCGAGCCTACGACTGGTTGGATTTGACCGACATGGGGGTGTGGGAGGGGCGTCGAGGGGTCTTGTCTTCCGTTGGAACTTTTTTTCACCTTGAGCGCCTCCGGCTTCTGGGGGCGCTAGCAAGGACTGCAGTGCAGGGTGGGCAACCTCAAGGGCAACTTTTCAAAGTGGAGGAGGGGGAGGGGTCTGAAGCAGTTGCAGGAAAGACGGGGATCGTTTCACAGGTTGGATTATTGACTCGCTGACACGACAGGGCAACTGAATGATGAAACTGAACGACTCGAAGAGAAGTGGAAGTCGGGTGGCCATTGTGAGTCTGAGTGTGAAAGTTTGACTGCCGTGGACTCGGGAGTCTGGAAGCGGCGATGGTTTGGATGAAAGAAACAGTTTTGTTACCATTGGTTACACGAATAAATGCTGCAGGCCGCAGCAACCTGGAAGTGTTGGCGTTATCTGCATCTTTGCTGCTTGTGATTGCGGCTAGGTACGTACGCTGAATTTGTCAGTTGGACAAAACCCACTCCATCATCATTCAAGTCTGTCATCCATACTTTTCTGGGACTATAACTCTCTAGTGTAGAGAATACTACAACTACCTCTCTATCTGCACTACTGTTTGAAAGGGCAACCGACTTGTTTGCCTGGAGCAGCAAGTCTCTCCTTCCACTTCTAAGTTGCAACTCGCACAACTGCCGTTTGGA
>HF970598.1:222551-241615 GCA_000604205.2 Neurospora africana FGSC 1740
TCAAAGTTCAAGCCATTCAAACATGCCAAGACCACCTCAGTCAACCTGACGCGGCCGGCACCACTTGGAATCTGTCTGGTGGATTTGCCGGCCGGACAATCTCGTCTGCCACCAAAACCCCCTGTCAACTGAACTGAGTGCAGTGGACTTTGTGATTCCTCTCGTTACTGGGCCGGCCCGTTGTCAACCACATCACCATAGTCTCATCGCAATACCGACACTCTACAATAACACCAAAGTCTCTGGACAATAGAAGCTATTGTTCGACCTATTCAGGATAACATTCGGAAGATTCACAATAGCACCCGCCATCTACAATTGACTCTCGGCTCGATCGTCCCAACTCGTCCTGACCTCAAACTGAAGACAATAATCACAATACACTGCCGCCAAAGACGCCGACTCCACTGCCCTCAGCGACCCTCTGCCTCCGGGTTCTTAAATAGCACTCTATCCACCCCACGCGCGCGGCCACCACATCGAGACCCAAACCACCGAGAGACGCGTTGTGGAATCGCACAGCAACTATCGCCTTAGCAACCGATACCCAAACAACAACAATCGCACCCCGCAAAACACCCACAACACACGCGGGCAAAATGACACCGGAGGAGATGGGCATCGACACCAGTCGCCGCAACCCCAGCCCGCGGCCGCTGTCTGATAACGAGCGCGCGCGCCTCGAGGAGTTCATCGACTCTATTCACTATTCTACTCGGTACGCCGTTGCGCACTTTGGCAAGGGCTCTGCTGTACGGTTGCTGACCCTACCACTTGTTCCTATAGCTACTCCGACAGCGAGTACGAGTACCGTCACGTCCAGCTACCCAAGGCCATGCTCAAGGCCATCCCCTCCGATTACCATGATAAGTCGAAGGGCACTTTGAAGCTCTTGTGGGAGGAGGAATGGAGAGCCATGGGCATTACACAGGTGCGCGCGAACATGATTATTTGCGATGGGCAACGCATAGGGAACGGAAAGACTAACACAAAGGTTGCGACAACAGAGTCTCGGTTGGGAACACTACGAGGTTCATGAGCCAGAGCCTCATATTCTGTTGTTCAAGTAAGCGCATCGCATTCGACACTACGACGATCAACATTTCTAACTAGACGGTACCGCAGGCGTCCCCTAAACTACCAGCCCCCTCAGTGCTGAAGACAACTTGACTAGAGGAGGACTAGACGGGAACACACGCAACACACACGCATTTGGAATTGTACCATACCTTGCATTATCATGATGCCCACGACTGCATAGCGATATTTCTTTTATGGGCGACATGTGCCGACAGCGATAACGATCGATACTAGGATAATACTCGGAGGAGACTACTGGCTCGAAGATTTTGCTCCGATCAATGCGCCCATGGTCATCACCCAAAAAGCTCTGAGTGTCTGAAGGGCAAGAATCCCATACCCTGATGTGAGCGATCGAATGACGAACACGATCGACTGCGATACGGATGGATCGATTTGACAGAGACATAATATCATAACCCGGAGGGCCACTGTTGGAAGGGATGCGCTTGCTGGA
Source organism: Neurospora africana FGSC 1740 (assembly GCA_000604205.2). NCBI lineage: Eukaryota > Fungi > Ascomycota > Sordariomycetes > Sordariales > Sordariaceae > Neurospora > Neurospora africana. The sequence continues at coordinate 224,089 of HF970598.1, forward strand.
CCTCTTTGATATGGACGCTGAGGCTGGAGGAGGGCTTGTTAGACGTGCATATCATTCAAGGACCACCCAGCCAGCCACTGGCCAAAGATCCTGCTGTCACGACTTGTACCAATTCTCAGGCACAGCAGTTGATATCTGCAGACAATATCGGAGGAGACAAGCGATCATGCAGGGGGGGTATTGGCCTAATATCTCCGGGGCAGGCCGTTGGGTTATGGGTACGTGAGGAGCGAACGGATAGAGAGATCAATGGAAATGGCTTGCAAGCCAACGCTCTCTATTGTCTCTATCATGATTTTTTTGCGTGCTCCTTTGACTCCCAACGTGGTCTTCGACAAGGCAATCAAGCTGTTTGGCGTTAGACTTTGTCAGTCACCCCAAGGAAGTCATGACTCACAGTGCCTGGCCCGAGTCAAAGTGCAAGTTATGACTGATACTCCATAACGCATCGAGTCACGCTTATAACCAAGGCTATCATTTGAAAGGCTCACAATGACAGCCTATACGCTCTGTTCCCACGGATCTTGCATTGGCTATATGCGTGCTCGGTCTCATTTCGTGCTCATGTGAACAAAGGCTCGGGCGATTTCCCAAGCAGGGTCTATGAGGTGGTCAAAGCAACTTACGCGTTTGTCTTCCATTTGCCAGGCAGGCAACCCATTGTGTTAAGCAAGACTTCGATATCATTTCCACCTACCTTCTTCTGCCTGCCTTAACGATCCCCGACAGGTAGAGTCACTTACACATGCTTTTACGTACATCATGAACTCGACTAGAATGACTGACCAGCCACGAACATGTTTACTGGTATCTGGGCACCCAATGTTTCATCAGACTAAGGGAAAAGTCTTCCAATCCTTACCGTGGGGACCAAGCAAGTCTTCTTTTCTTTTGTTAGTCTTCGCCAACAAGAAGCCGACAACATTTCTAGGTAATGATGATGACGACGTAACAATTACTCCGTACCAGCTGAACCGAGTGGTTGTAATGGTGCAAGAATAGGAATGACATGATCCAACCATGAAGAGACGTAAAATGGGAAATTGAGTGGGAGTTCTGACGAGTTATAGACCAAGTGAAGAGAGTGACACGCTGCCACACTTTCCCGAGGTGGGTGGAAATAATGAAAAGCCGTACTGCTGAGAAAGTTGGGAATTCAGGAGTTGGACTCGGGTTGAATACGATTCATACGATGTTTGCGGGAGGACATACCATGCACACACGTTGTCTAAGTTACTGCGAGCATCTTGCACAACCAAGATATGAAAGTGATCGCTTTTGCCATCCATCCATTCCGTACAGTTACTTAAATACCAAGGTTTGCACAGGAGTGACACTCGGAAGTCAAAAGCTTCAAATAAAGAAGCAACTTCAAACACATCGAGATACTGCAGCCATATGCTCGTAACTTATACTGCTGGCTTCTCTTTCATGCCAGTTTGACATACGTCTGTCTGTGGTAGTCTTTTCGTCATGTTTCTGTAGCTGGATTTGTTCACTCAATGGTTTCTCCGGGGACCCTCACATGGACACTATACAAATACACAGCGTAGGAGACGACGAATGAAAGGAGGACCTGCCGCGTATATTTGAACCAACCGGATGTTCGTTCAGGAAAGCTCGTGGTCGCTCTCGATCATTCATTCGTTGTTAAACATGCGATCGTGAGTTTTGTTCTGGTTTTGGCCGTCGGTTTCAAGTTTAATCCCCCTTTTATCCCTCAAGCGTCTACTTTCGTTCTTATATTCCCTTCTTACGAATTGTTCAAGTCTTGCCCTCGATACCCTTGAATTTTGGTACTATCGTGTCTCATTTCTCAAGCGCTTCTGTTGTTCAGTCCAACCGGGATGCACGAAATGAACCTGGGTGTGGCAATGACGGGCAGCCTAGGAAACAGAGAGTGAATTCCACTTGCTGAAACTCGACAAGCTCAACTGACAGGCCGAATGAGCCAGCATAGCGGACAGACATAACTCAAGGAGAATACGGCCCACACGTACATGTCGTTTAGACGCAAGCGCTTTGTGATGGGATATATTAGTAGATCCCAAAAGTGTTGATGTAGCTCGGAATGTAACTCAGCATCCGCACCCGGCACGTGCCAGACCAGCACTTCGGTGGTTTCTCGGCAAGCCCCGCTCCGAGACTCCGGGATATTTGGGTCCGGCACCCGACTCCGGGTATTATGGGGCCAATGTCGGGCCTTGGCAGCGGAAGCTTTGATTGAACTCGAAGGGGGAATTGCCGGTATCCGGCTGGTCCGTGCACTCTCCGGCCCAACTGAAATTAGCTGAGCTGCTCGGAAACCCGCCTGACTCCGCTCGGTCTAACGCCTCGGGGCTCGGATCTTACCCCCCCAATCCTCGATCCCGTCGTTTCCTCTTCTTTGCAGTGTTTGCACTTCTCTGCCAGTCCGTCTGCCGGTGGCTTTCCATCTTTTGTAGCGAGTGGGTGTTGTGTGGGAGTTGTGTGGACTTTGTGTGGAGGTTTTGTGGTGGGGTTGTGACCAGTGCCTGAGCTTATCTTATAGCTTGGCATTAGCGCAGTGCCTTGGCACGGCAGCTTGCGGTGCTGACCCCGCTCTTTCGGTCGGGTCGGGTTGCACAAAGCCGCGGCGTGGGCAGTGGGCAGAAGAAACAAGTGGGAGAAAGTTTCATGATGGGACATGCGGGAGGGGTGGCTGTTCCCTTGTGATGGATCACTGAATTCTGTCACGCTTGCGGCGGCGGCGACGGGCAACAGGAAGTGACGATCGTGTTTTGGACTTTATCTTTGGTCCATCATTGATTGGGTTTTCGAAGGTTGATGACCTGGGTTGATCTCCCATCACTCCCGACCGGGTGGAACAGTACACGTGTATGTGTGCGTGGTGTTGTTCAAATACATTTTCGCCTCTTACTAAAGTATTTTGCGTTTTTGAAGCCCGTCTTGCAAAGCAGTTTCATACTGTACTGTTCGTACCTGAAAGCTTGTCCTTTGACGACCCGCGCTTACGAGGCACAATGAAGTGTGCCAAGAGATCTTGCTTAGATCAAGATCTCGGGCTGTTATACCGCTTTTGCCTCCCTTGGCCGACGACAGATGGACGGCAGTGACGGTTACTTCTGAAGCACAACGGTGCAGAACCGGGCATCGTCCATGTACACTACACTAGAGATAGGCACGGTGGTATTTTTGGGGGCATTTCCGTGGATCTCTGCTGTATCAAGTCACAGTTCCCGCTGCTTGAGCCTTAAAGATCTACAACTCCCGTGCCTTTGCTTATCAGTTGGATTTACCGACATACCTTACTCCCAGCCGAAATGGGCCAGAGTAGGTATCCAGACTGACGTCGATGGGCTTCGCATAGAACCGTCTTGGCAACAATGCAAATAGAGCTAAGGTTGCCGGTCCCTAGGTTTCCGGCAAAGAGTGAGTGAGAGATCTGTATTGTAGAATAACAGCCTCAATCACTCTATCGCACGCAATCCATAAACTTATGCGCAGCCCCTTCACAGCGATGAATCTGCTTCCCGAGCCAGTCGAGCCAGTGCCAGTGGTTATCTCTAGATGATCTACACAACGGCGCAACCCCTTGATGCAGATCTCAGCATCCGTCCCAAGATCTACCGACCAGCAAGAGCTACGAACGAACAACGAAGAATAATGGACACCCAAAACACACCGTTTCTTTTCTCCATCCTCTCAAATGTGCGTACGACCTTGAATTCTTCTTACCGCTTCGTCTATCTTCTTCCGGAGATCCCTATCAAGTTGTCAACTCTCAACTCTCAAACCATTGTCTTTCTACCCCTCCTCGCCAAGTGTTCAAGTGTTTTGCCAAGCCCAAGATCTAACACCTCCTGTTGTGCGAAGCGGAGACGGGCATCTTGCACCGACGGCTTGAATTTGGGGACTGCCCGTGTGTAAGCTCATGATGCGTGTGATATGTTGAGTTATTCCTACCTGGAATGTCTATCTCCTGCCGTGAGTTTTTACAAAAGAGTGATGGAGGTGAAAACGACGCCAAGTCGGATGTAGACAAAATAAAGTTTCAATAGCTTATCGCAATCGGGTAAATAAGACGGAGCCGGGCGCGCTGGAGGCAAGGATATGCTGGCAAAGTAAACGCCAAGGTTTTGGCTACCATCCAATTGTCAACAACCCTTTATCGGTATTTCTTTTCGCGAACGACGAAAGCAACATTCTCCATTGTTTCTGTCAGAGTACGGCTTGAATCCTATTCGTTGGTAAGGTTGGACGTGAAACCCACCATCTGACAATTCATGTGCAATGCTGCCTACGATGGTGTGCTTCAATGAGAGAATCTCAATGGTCGAGTTGATCAAACCACGGACGTCATGGGTGGAGATTTCATGTGGATGGCAAGCGCTGAAAAAAGCGAGGAAAAAAAAAATACGAGACAAGCAGCTTGGTGTGGGACAGAGAGTAGGTCAGTCCGAGAGAGAAAACCAAACGATTCAAGTTTCGCTGCCTAACTTGTCAAGAAAACAGGAGAAAAGCAGAGAAACTAATTGAGTTCTCATTTGAAAATTGGTATACTACCATTCCCTTGTCGATCCCCCCTTCTTGTTTACCGCCAGCACATCCCAGAAAACCTCCCATGTGCTTGGCTCCTGCCCCTTCCCAAGACTGCCAAGGAAAAAAAACACATCCATCCCTCCCTTGTCCACCTGAAGTCGGACACCTCCACAACTCCTTATCGAGAGTGAGAAAGGAAAAAAACAACAGAAAAAAAAAAAAAATTCCGCAGCGCCTTTGAAAGCTCCATCCCTGGTGGAGCGTACCAATCGCAATAATCCCATCAGAGGATTACAGAAAAAGAAAACCGAGAAGCGCCGTTTGGAAGCCTTTGTGGTATGGGAATAATCCCGTTTGCCATTTTCGCCCAAAAGAGGAGTATTTCTATCCGCCGAAATAGCACGTCGTTATTGTCCCCATGTCGGTGGGATCCATGCCACCATGGCTGGAAGGTATATGATAAAGAAACGTGTCGTCAGCAAGGCTCGTCGTGGCTTGCCTAATTTTTATCGCTTGAAAACATGACTGAATGACAGGATGGGCAAAATGCCGACCACCAAAGAGTGGTGCGACCCTTTAGTGGTTCCTGAGGAAGCGGAATCCGCCAGTGGTGGAGGACTGGCTGCTGACACTGGAGGCGCGGCGCTTGAGGGCCTCGGCGGACTCGGCCTCTACTTGCTTGACGCTCTCAGTAGGAGACTCGAGAGCAACCTCATCGGCAGAAGCGTCCTTGGGCTTTTGCTCGGCACCGGAGATAACAGGAACCAAGGTGAGGAAGGTCGAGGGACGACGAGGGCGAAGACGCTGGCTCATGGAGCGGGTATCCTGAGAAGACATGGCTGGTAATTGAAGAGTGGCTGAAGACCGAGGAAGGTGGTGCTTTTCTTGTGGGTGAAGGAGGCCGCTGGTAGTTGCGAGAGTTGAGTGAGGAAACGAGATTGGCTTGAAGCGATGTGTTTGGGAAACCGTGATGAGAAGGGAAAAAGCAGAGGGGATTGGGGTTGAAATAGATATGGGAAGGGGAACTCTGGAGAAATGAACGGGGGTTCCATCATGGAGACGGGGCATGCCCTTATATCCTGACTCGAGCAACACTTGGCCGACTGCTTACCAACCGCAAGGCAGGTGCAAGCCGCAAATCATTGCTTTTTTTTTTTTTTTTTTCTGTGCTCCGCACTTTGAACTCACATGAACAAGGTGATCGAAAGAGTGCCGGTGCTCCCCGACGCCAACTTTCTCCAACCCCGTAAGACGACTGCCTGCCAAGCCTTATCTGCAACGATGCTGCAAGAGGACTGCAAGAGCACACCTCTGCCTCGAGCTAAAACCATGACGCATGATTGGATTGACAAAAGCGAGGTTACCCCGTCGCCGGGAGCTTGATGGCGCCAGATCAGAGAACCAACACACGTGGGGTTGTCATTGGCTTGGGACAGAGCGGCATGGAGGCGTAATGAGGGGTTCAAAGCCTTTGTTATCCGCAAGCTGACAATGGGTGAAGAGACGTTGGCAAGCGGTGCGAACTGGCCAGCCTAGAGTCTGGGGGCAGGGAAACGCATGCGAAGCGGGCGAGTGATGTCGACGTCAAATGCCCTGTAAGGCAGCGCGTAGCTCGACGGCTTGCGCACCTGCCGGTGGAATGATGGCGGATTAGGACAAGTCCATCGCGGCGGAATCGAAAATAGACTTTGATACTCACTAGGGGTAGCCTATAAAATGTGGAGCAATGAGCGGCTCTCCGACACGCCGTCCTCGATTGACCGGGCCTCGGCTGGCCTTGATTGGTCGTCGGAAAACCCGTCGAAGATATCTCGGAAGATGTTGCGACTGTCACTTGACATCCGGGATTTCGGGGGCTTGTGGGGCGCGGGGAAAGCTGGAGTTCAACCACGCAAAGTCTGGGGTAATGGAACCCAAAACGGGCCACCTCAACCGGGGCCAGCCGCCAAAAGGTACGATGTAAAGGCCTTGGGAAGTCGAAAGACACTCGAACTAGAAGGGGATGCCGACCATCAATTATTTGATGGCGTGCCTTGCCCTGTCTTGTGCTTCCCTTAGTCCGCGTTAGCATCACGCCAGGGAGCAGAGCATATGACCGAAAAAGAGGCAGGAGAATCGGGAAAATGCTATTTCCGAGTTAGGATGCTATCAAAGAATAAGATGGTCGGATGCAAACCCCAAAGGTAGCCGTGGTCGCTTCACCGTCTCGCGATAGATGGAAGATTTATCCACTGAACAGCGTATCTTTTTCCCTCTTTCAAACCTTGGGGTAAGGTTGCGGGAAGAAATGTGGTGTGAGTGGATGGAAGCATGCAACTTACGTGTCGATTTTCCGTGCATTGCCAGAGTACCCTAACACCGGCAGCATTGCTCCAATCATCATGGATGTAAGCATGTGATTCGGTTGAAGGGATCTTATCGTAACTGTAGAGGTCTCATACCATACAGAATTTCACCTTCATAAACGCCCAGAACAAAGCATCCGCATGGCTTGTTTTAGATTAAAGATTGACGGAGTCGACCTTTCGACGAAGTTGAAAATCAGAGGTGCGGTCCGACCCTTTTTATAGCTGATCAAGGTCGAGTTGTTGTTCCGGCAACTCTTTTGTTACGGAACTGATAGACTGTCTTGCCTGTGTAAACAGGGACAGGGACAAGTACAGATGGCGGCCTACACGTATTGAACGTAGATTCTGAGGAAAATGTATCATATCTCACCGTGCCATTATGATTAGAGACACCCGCAAATTGGATCACGAATGAATGGGTGTGCCTAGTACCTTGAGATGCATGCTTGTCATCGACCCGGGCCGATGCGGTCTATGATAGCTTTCCAACGGTACTGTTGGTGCGCTTCATTACGTCCTTAGCGCGAGTCCTATCACCAACGACCAACTGGGCTAGGATATCTCGCACCTAGCACGCGCATATGAGCTTATATCCAGCTGGTGAAGCTCTACCATCATTCTATGGAGTCCTGCCCACTTCTGCGGTACCTCCTCCGGCTGGGGGGGGTGTTGTTGATGTTCTGATGCCCTTGCTCAAATACCGAGATTGCTGGCCAGTGATCATAATCGAGGGTTATGAATAAGGAGGGCCGGTATACGTTTTCTGTGCGAACTGTGCCCGGGTGCTTCCAACTTGATCCCGATATCACAAGGTCAAGACGGCGTGGTCCCACCGGTGTCTCTTGCATGTCGTATTGGAGATTAAAGCTGGGCAAAGGTAATATCACCACAGCTAGATTGGTGCAGAAAACTTGTGCCAATCGGGCCATCACAGTCGACACGCCGCGGAGGGGGATGCCGTGCTAGGAAACCATATTCGGCAGGAGCATGTGGTGAACCGGGGCCTGTGATACAGTCAAAGAACGATGCTACCCAGCATTACCAGCCGTATTGAACAGTGTGGTAGAAATCAATAATTCCCCATCACAGCCAGAGCCCAGATACGATCGACCGTACGGTCAGGGGCCGGGTAGGTATAGTGACTGTTGGTAGCTTATCCTCTCGGGGTACAGATAAGCGTGACTCAGTCTCCATTAGGTAGGAGACAATATCGATAATCATGACAAAAGCTATCATAGAGGTGGTAGATGCCAGTGACGCCTGGTATGGGCTATGTAGTTGGTCAGTACACAGCAGGTGGAAGAGCGATAGAGTTGAGTTGTTGATGGTGCTTACCGGTAGCATGGTTCTGGCGGCTACTCGTTCCTGTGATTGGCAGATCGGGCGCCGTCACAGACATAGTCGCGAACACGCGGGTATAAAGCGCAATGAACGGTGGATAAACACCCAAACTCGGTAACTTACCACCCTTTCCCAAATATTGACCAGGGCAAGAGCCGCAGTGTTGTTGGTTTTCTTCGCTTTCTCCTATGCCGGAGCATATTCAGTTACATGCCGGCCCTCGCTTCTTTGAACGCCAAGAGCCGCGAACAGCCGATGAATTAACCAACAGTGTCCTTTTGGGGTCCTCGTCTATGTTGCATGTCATAGATTCCACGGGCTAGCAACGTAGTCTCCTGCCTTGGATGATCGTAGAACACGGTGACTTTCCTGGGATGGCCAGAAATTTGCCCGTCTTATCCTAAGACACCTTTTCCCCTCACTAGCAAGCAATGACTTCCAAGACGTGCTCGATGAGCTGGCTGCGGAGCGTATGCAACATACGTGAGCGTTTGAACGATGCATCAAATACTGAGCACCGTGCCACCGTTATGAGATTTCTCGCCCTAACCTTGAGCCAAGATGGTTGAGTGTGTCCCAGATCATGGGTTAGTTGCGAAGGATCACTGGGGCGTCGGAAACCAATCTATGACGTCCCTTCATTGACGCTCGCGATTGGATCATTCCTCGTCCTGTCGAATAGGTGTGCGCCCTGGAAAGGTCAGTTGATTGCAGATTTGTGCGAGTTTAGGGGGTTTCAGAGAAGACGCATCACATCACCATCGCCCGCAGCTGAGATACAGTGTATCCCTAGACGCTCTCCCACAAAGAGCAACCTGGGGGAAGAGCAGGCAGACCCCATAGTCACACGCACTGGACAACTCCGTCATCTTGTCCCGGGGAGGGAGCGTCTTCGGTCGTTCTGTCGCCAATGAGACCTGCTTTTCATGATCCATGCCGGATAGCATCTTTGATCGGATGCAGAAGAAGCAACAACGATGGGCGACGGAGCTACCAAGTCCTCGCTCGAGGCACTTGGCGAGTCGAGAGCAAGGGAGTGTAGTAGTCCCTGCCAGGGCCTCCAAAAACCCTCCATGATGCACAGTCAACTAGTCAATCCGGCCGGTACTGTGTTTCCCAATACTGCTCGTCGACGTCTAGCGGGCCGGTATATCAGGCCCGAATTTATATCGGCCGGAGGCGGAGTGTTGGTAGTCAAGGCACGGTAGCCTCCAACATGGCTGAGGCGGCCGCAAAAGGCGGCCAGAGGGCCATTGAGCGGGGTCCCGGTCTAGCCGGAAGGAACCAAGCCAAAAGAGAGTCGTCTTCAGGGCCGCATGAAGCTACCGTCACTGTTTCTCTGAGACGGGGTGGTGAGAGGACGCCAGCAATTTGAGTTGGGTTGCAACTGAAGTTGTGCAAGTCGGTCGAGAGGGCGACTGGAGTTGGCGATTGAACGGATCCAGATGGCGACCGCCGTTGGGCTGATTCCTGGAAGAGGTGATAAAGTGGAAAGAGTCGCAGAAAATTGGAGTCCAGTTTCCTGTAGGCGAAACCCCCCGTTGAACATCCGACCCCCGCACTCGGTTCGGAAGCTGCACCTACCACCTCATCAAACTTCCACTGCTGCTTCCACCAGTGAACGCTAACAGATCCCAACCGCAAGGGGACATTTTGGCACACTTTCACCGGGAAGCACGAGCTCCCCGAGACACGGAATCGCCATTCCCGTGCGGGCTTGATGAGCACCTCGAAGATATCAGTGTCCAAAAAACTAAGGGAAAGTGGGAAGATTGCAGCGTACACTAGAGTAATTTGCTAGTGCGTGGGCATCTCTTAGGTACAGTGGTACGAAGGTTGCAGCGAGGAAGGCTGCTGCAGTGCTGGTCACCGGTACGAGATTGGAAAGGAAAGAATATTTGAGAGAAATTTGGAGACCCCTGGCGGCGATCCAGTTCAAGTCAAAGTTAAAGTTCCTGATTGGCTAGTTTGGAGGGGCCACCGAACGGGGCACTGCAGTGGCCATTCGACGCCCCGTGTGAATACAGTCAAGACGAAAGGGAACCAGCATCACCAGCATGGCGGATAGGGCAGGGCAGCAGGCCATCTTCATCCACGGCTCGCCCGTTCCCAGGCCGCGGCGCCTTTAGCGCGATCTGGATATTCCAAAATACCACACTTCCACTTCGTCACCCTCGTCACCTACCTCCAGACCTCCAGCGCTGCCGTGAGTGTTGGTAGCAGCCCGAGTGCTACGGACGCAATGTGCCACCCACCGCTGTCGTTGCTGCTACCATGCCCTCCAGGCCCTCCAGACCCTCTAGGCTAATATCTCTGACCCTGGAGGGCCATCAGATCATCACTGCGTGCGGCACGTCGAACGAACCGAGTTTCCAGAAGACAACCATCGACAACTCCCTGGCCCTCTCTAAGACATCGGGGGCCTGTCCCAAGCCTGCCCAAGCCTGCTCAGAGTCAGGGCATGTTCGCTCAGAACGATGCCCGGCCCCAAGTCACGCGAGCCATGGTTCATGCGACAAGGTCACTGTGCAGAACGACTACTCAGATGGGCTAGGTTCAAAAGTGGAAAATGGTCCTGGAGATGGAGATATCGAGACTTCAATCTTGGCCAATTTCGGCCGCTTAGAGTCCTCTTTCGGCGAAGCAGTCTCTGCTGGATTACCTATTTCGGCAATGGCGACAATCAATTCAACCCAATGGAAGTCTCAAAGACAGGTATTCTTTGCATCGTTGCGTGAAGTCAGCGAATAGCATCTTTGTACCCCCCTGAAAACACCATCTCCGATTACATTCACAGTACGTACCTTACAACCCATGACGGGACGAAAGGAATAGCCCGCAGGTCAATCACAGTGGTTCTCTCCCTTATTCCACGAGTTCACCTTGCCAAAAGCCAGATGTTGATCTTCATGGCCGTTCGGTTCCCTTTGCTGAGGTGAGAACCTAAATGGACTCGGAATCTGGATGGACCGCAAATCTACTAACCTTACCTGACGCTGCCTGTATCTCGGTGGCTGCACTAACAAATTCAAGCAACCTATTCTAACCCTCCGTTTCCGTCCAGCAAATGGAAGAAACGAGACTCCTCTCAATCAACCCATATTCGGCTGCTTTTCTCCACAAATTTTCTGGCAAGGCAGTTGGTGTTGGCGGCTCATGTCTGTTTAACTCCAGGATATGTCGATCCAGATTTGCTGGGTCGGCCGCCTGTATGCGACCTCACCTCTTCAGCCTCGAATTCTGCGCCTCACCTTTGCAAGAGACCGATACATCATGGTTCTTGTAAGTTACCACCCCGTTTTCCCGGCGCGACTAAATTACTGGCCCTCTGAGGCTGGTTTGGTCGCCTACGAAAAGACCACCCTCCCTCAGATGGAATCCAGTTTACACGTCTATCTGTCTGCATGTCACATCATCAACAACACCAGAATGCCACTGTGCCGGGACTGGTACCAACTCTAACGACTATATCTCTTTTGCACCCACCCCAGCTCCACCGGGCCCGGCTCAAGCTTGGCCATCTGGAGACTGCCCACTTCACTAAGTCCATCAAGGCTAGCCTCCATTGTGTACTCCAACATGGCCCGGGATAGCCTAGTCTTTGTTCTGCACACCCCCCTCCCTTTTTGAACGAGCAAGGATTGTACAACACCTAACTCGTAGGCTTGTGTGACGGAAGCCAATGTCCCTGCAAGTGAACCGGCCTTCCTTGCTCGTCAGGGGCACTCCCTAGCAATCTGCGTTGCCAGTTAGGGCTTTCTCTTTACACTTGCTGCCTCTGCCTTACCTTGGGGTTGGAGGTTGCCGAGTTGGCCGTACCTTACCACTCCTTCGTCTCTGTTCATCCCATGTCTCTCAAAAGGTACTTCGTCCCCTGGTTCGAGCTCCCTCAGACGTACCATTTACATGGCAAGCAAGCATATTGGCCCTCTATACGAATCTATCTCCAGTTCTGCCCCAGCGCGCTCCTGTATCTACACAGACCCAATATCAACTCTTTCTGCCCCTTCGCTCACCATACGCGGCAGCCAATGGCCTTGTAGGACGGTGCTTTTTTAGGTTCTGTAGTCCCAGCTTTAGCAGACCAACAGAACAATTGCATGTCACCCCAGGACCTGATCGATCCATCCATCTCTTGACGAACTTTTCCCCACGAAGGGATCATACCTGGTACGTATGAGGCACCGCAAACTTGAACGCTACTACACCGGCCCAACTGATTCTTTGGCTAATCTACCAAGGTTTTGACATCCCATCCTCCCAGCAGCCATCACAGAAAGGCACACCTCTCCCGCACTGTCGTCTCGTCCTTCCTTATCGAGGGCTATATGCAGCCTTGACACTCCTCCCCTGGTATCCCACCTGCTTGCTCTTCCCGGTCCAGAAAGCACTAGACGTCTTCCCGTGGCGTCTTGATAGGCCCGGCTGTTCTGACCACCCCTAACCCCTTGCCGCATGCCTCCCCTACACTGACCCACACTGCTTCCGTCGTTGTCGAAGGTATCGAACGGCGTAGGTACTTTCGTCTACGAGCACGTCGCGGGGCCCCCATCTTGTCCTTGCTTGAATCGAAAATACCCTTCACATCCACCTTGGGACTATCAACCAACAGCCTCTATCCATCCTTGCCGGGTCCGCCACTACACCAGAGGTGCCTACTACCAACAACATTAGAGGGAACACTTGGCTGATACCAGTAGTTTGGTTACGACCGTTCTCTGAAACAGGAATTGGACCTGGACATACTACCAAGCAATCTACGCCTCTTACACCCTTTACGACATTTTGCCTCGTCAAGCCGTGGATCGTGACAAGTATATAAGCACTTGTCCACACCATCTTGTCTTCACTTTACTCCCATCATCCCATCAGCCTCGCCACCACTTCTCTACATCTACACAACAGCCTCCATCTACGAGCCAAAACATTCTGACGAGTAGTCATTACCTCACTCTCACCCTTCAATCAACCCATCAGCCGCAAATATGTGCACGATTTACGTCACCTACTTCAATGGTTGCAAGCATACTAAGAAGGATCTCATCGATTGTGCCGCCAAGAAAGGGTCAGGAACCAACACTTGCCCTGATGGTGCTCCAAAGGAGCAGCAGCACACGGCGGAAGGCAACTGCGGAGACCATCAAGATTGATATTGCGGAGTCACGAATGAACGGGTGTTACTCTCGTACGTTGGTCTCTCATCTACCGCGACAGAAACTTTCCTAACCAGAGTCTCATATATCATTAGCCTCCCCGAGTCAACAACCACAGGAACGACAACTCTTTGAGAACTCCCAAAATACGCAACACTTCTACCTTTCTATCTTCGGGCAATTTATTATTAACCTCCTGCCGCACATCTGCGCATCCCATTGGCGGCTTTAAAACATCAAGGGCACACTGGGCGGTGATGGGGGTGGACAAGCACTGGTGGAAGATGTGGGCGTTGGACGGGAGTCAGGCCTTGGCTCATTTCTCGGCTGGGTCCGAGAACCGGAACTTTACTGGCGCTGACTCCTTGTGTATAAAGGAAAATGGGCGGCTTTTTTGATCTTCATGTTTTTCTTTACTTTTCTCCTTTGCACATATTTTGTTGTATCTGGCCAGATTTGTTCTTGTTTCCTTCTTCCTTCGCAATTCACTTGTCTAATTCTCCCAAATCCACCCTCGTAGCTTTTGTACATCTTCTCTTCTACATATCCTAGTTTTGTAACATATTATAAGCTTGAGATCATGGTAGCAATACCAGCTCTTTTTCTTTGTCCGCGAGTCTAGCTTTTTGCAGAAGTCCCATTATTCCTTCGAAGGACCAACAGAACCAACAGTAAAAGTGCACAAATTCTTAGCGGCTCGGACCGCATGATCCGATCAGAAAGCAAAGTATTGCCGTCAGACGCCATTCCCGCACCGTTTGCTGCTGTGCCATCCCCAGCGCCGCAAGGAATACCCACAGTAGCCACTACTGGCATGCACCTATGCTACAACCTGCCAACCCTGTATGTAAGCGTATTTCTACCTTTAGGCATCGCGCCGACCTACAGCGCGTGAACACGAAAGCCTACAAGGTTAGACTTCCGCAATAGCAAACATCATCTAAAAAGTCCGAGGGGTTGACGTCTGTTACCAAAAAGCCTTACGGTTTTGCCATTTTTGGCTGCAGGGTCCGGTCTGCGGCCGGCCTCAGTTCGTGTAAGTCGCCAGGCCTTGGCCTGGCCCGACCCGGCCAGGCAGACCGGAGTTCCTCGCGGGTTAGGGTTACAAGCTGTCCTCCCCCTGGCTTGTCTTCAACCACCTTGCTTGCATATCCTTGCATCAAAAGTAAACAAGGCAATGCAATATATACCGAACTCATATTGAGGTTATCGTCTTGTGGTACAACAGCCGCGCTCCCACATTGACGGCTTTGTGAAAACCTCCGCTTGTCAAGAAATTCTCCGTGACAAGACAGCTTTGCCGCATGTTGTACGTGTGCATGTTTGTCCATGTGTTGCTTGTCACACTCCAACCACATGCTGAATCACCTCTTCCAAAGAGAACCCGGAAGCAAGCGAGCGTCTGTGAAACTTTGGCAAAGCTCGTGTTGACAAGTGACAACCATGGGGGACCTGGCGTGCCATGTTGTTTTGACCTGCTGTGTTCGATGTTGTGGTTTCCATGCCGGAATAGTGCAGTTAAAAACTCCTGTGCTGTGTGCGGGAGGGAGTGTTTGCCTCGACCCTATTCTCGTCATCTTCCAGCCGCCTTCAAACCTCACTCATCCCTTTGGGGTTTCTAGGAGGCTCTTGACACCGGACGAGTAGCAGGATCATTGTCCTCCTTACCTCCATAGCCCACCTTTGTATCAAGAATCGTCTTGAAGGTCAAAACCAACAATCACTGCCCTGGGGCTAGCCGACTTTGCCAATTCCCTGCATAATCACATCAACAGCAGCACTCTGTCTGCGCCCAGACAATAGCCAACCTCCCCACCTTACTATTGGGATCACGCCTCCTACTGCTCCTCATGACAAGAAGTCTCTGACAACATCAGCAAACTTCCTGACTGGGTCCCGGTCTGTTTCAACCTCGGATTTCCAACCTATCAGTGATACAACACGCACTAACCCCCAAATTCATGCTTACATCGAACCACCTCATCGACTGTTTTGTTGGCCAGCTAGCGCAGGCCGAGTGGCGCGGCAGTTGCCCAATGTGCGGCCCTGGGATGAGCGCAGACATACCTTACGCAGAAAGGCGCAGACATGTCCCGTCATGTGTTTGCCGTGCGTCTTGGGGGCCTTCCTCCCTAACCCGGATGAGACGAGCATGTGGGAAAATCTCAAGTCCTGTGGTCCATCTTTCCATTTTCACCTTACTTATCACCTAGCCGACCTGGACAAATAGCAAGGTAGTAGGAATGATGGGAGCGATGCGATGCAGTCAAGGTGGAGGGGAGGAGGGGGTGCTCCGACAAGTCTCCGGGGTCCAAAAATGCGGGAAGGAGCCGTGGGATGCTGATAATACTTACCTGTACTGGTACATCAAGATACAGCTTTGAACTTCCCGAGCAGTCCCAGCGTTGCAAGTTGAATGCAAGTGTTGATGATTCAACGTTTTGATAGTGGGCAAAAACTCAAAGTGGGCTAGCTGCTTCCACCTGCTATGCGCCACTATAGGCAAGTGTGGGGTTGGCAATAGCCGCAGGGATCCACTTTTGCGTAGCGTAGGCGCGAGCAGGCCGACTTTTGTTGGCCCGGTCGTTTCCCGCTTTCTCTTTTCGACCACCTCTTCCGCGTTTCCTCTCTCGGCCCACACTTTTCACAAAACATCACTTTTCAACTTCTTGGACTCTCACACTCAACGGCACCTGTACGGCACCCTTTGTGCGACGGACCCCGACGCGCACCGGCATTAGAAAGGCAAACGAGAATTCCTTCGGTCTAGGCACAAGGGAGATCAACGAACCAAGTCCCCGCCTACTCCTACTCCTACCTACTCCCTCGCCGCAAACAAGAGAAGTTCAGATGCATG
The DNA here is from genome assembly GCA_000604205.2 of Neurospora africana FGSC 1740. Taxonomy (NCBI): domain Eukaryota; kingdom Fungi; phylum Ascomycota; class Sordariomycetes; order Sordariales; family Sordariaceae; genus Neurospora; species Neurospora africana. The sequence goes on from HF970598.1 coordinate 240,309, forward strand.
TCTCGACGTCCTGCTGACCACCGTGTCTCTCTTCGCACCGCGGTCCAATCCTGATCAGGTTGTTGTCCCCAGAACATAGCCGTGGACCTACGATGTATTACTGGGTCACAAACGCGGTCGCGGAGGGGAGACTTCATCGAGTGAAAGCTTCCAACAGCACGGCGATAAATCTAAACGAGGATAAGCCGCAAGCGCAAGCGATGCCCTGCCCCGTCGAACATGGCTAACAACTCAAGGCTATATTCACAAACCCAAACATCTACCGACTATCTGGGGAAACGTTACCTTTTCCGATTGCCCATAGCGGTAGAGGCATAGGAAAGTCGCAGCAATACGAGCCATCTTAGGCAACTCGTTGCTATGTGATGATGCAGTGCGCCCATCGCGCAAAGGGATCACGTCCTCCGGCGTGACGGGCTTCAGCTTTCGGATGGTTGGCCATGCTACCACAGACGTGACGACTCCGCTGATAGTGCAGATGCCGTCATCACGAACCCTTTCAGCAAGTACACCACCGCAAGAGTCACACGCACCTATGGTGCCTGATCTGATGTCAGTATCAGGAGCCGTGCTGTGTACTTCAATTTTTGGTGTGGCCGGTCCCGGCATGGCCCCCGTTTATGGCCCCCGTATGCCGTACAGTATCGTCACATACTGTGTCTCTTACGGGCTACGGCTGCCGACTCCATTTTGCACCACATCTACACCGGGGCACGCCAACACATGTAAAGCATCGCACCGCGTACCTTGCGATGTCCAGAGGTAGGTTGGCACTAATGCTTCTTACCCCCGCACCGCACATCGCGCGCCGCCGTAAGTCGGCAGACGGGAAGCCTTTCCCGCACGCACAGGTCGCGGCATGCATCCCTTGATGGCATGATGCTGGCTGGTCGGCTTTACCCAAAGGCTGGTGAAGAAGACAGAAACGATTTCTTTTACTTGCGCCGGATCGAGTCTCGTGATATATACAACAGCAGGGCGGGCATCTCCTGGCATCAACATGTCACAATCTTTGTCGCCAATGCCTGATGAGGCGTCCAGTCTCACACCCCGTTTTACTCTGGGAAGCACAGTAGTTTGCGCCATGGCAGATCAAGCAAGCAGCCTATGCACATAACCTTGTGCTTCACAACATGAAGCCAGACACTTACAGCTCGGAACAAGGGTTTGAATCCTCCTCAGTTTCTTTTCTTCCTTGGCTTGATCGGTCGTTGATCTCCTGCTTAATCCACCCGTTATCCGACTCGCTCTTTGCTGTGCCACCGGATGTTGACCGAGACCTTGCTGTTTTTTTTTTTTTTTGCGGG
>HF970598.1:243117-261938 GCA_000604205.2 Neurospora africana FGSC 1740
GAGTTCACCCTTCTTTTTTCTTCCACGCCATACCCTACAAACCTGTTCGCAAAGAAGGGCAAAAAACAGAGCTTGGTCGCTCTCGTTTGTTAGGGCCGGACTCCAGTGCTCATCTGAGGCAAGTGGGTTTCACGGTAAGTAACAAATATCGTCACACTTTTACTTGCCAGTGCATCCGGAACAGATGATACTTCGTGATGGCGTGATAAGCATCCCGTCATTACGGACTGGCCGATTTCCTCACCGGGTTTGTTTTGTCTTTCTTTACTATTCTTTTTAACGCCTCTCACTTAGCTTTACGCCTCAAAAACTATGCGCAAGCCACCTGAACGGCACCAGATTCTCCCGGCCGGCAAAAATAAATCGATAAGAAAACCCAAATCACTCGCCTTTCTTTCAATGGCACGACCGGTAACCGGCATGTCCCGGCCGGAAGGACCAGCGTAGCATTCCAGTACCCAGCGTTCGCGAAACAAGCAGTACGCAAGACATTTGGGACTATTGAATGATACCATAAAGTTCCCCGGGACATGGGTGCTGGACAACAGTCAACCGACAACGGCCAAGACCAGGATGAGAGCCAAGGCGAGCGCCCACAAGATGTGCCTTTCGCTCATGTGACTGTGGGAAAGTGGTACTGAACCCGAAGCTTTGGGTCGGTGGCTTCGATATGTGGGCCGAGTGCGATGTCTTCTGCCAATGGAAATATTCCAAAATGAAGAACAATCCAATCACAAAATGACACTATACAGTCCAATCCTGGCTACATTGTTAGCTCAAGACCTGGGATAACCTTCCCCTCGGTGTTTTTATCAGGATACCAAGAGTACCAAGCTACCAAACAAACCAGCATTGGACTGTATCTTCCATAGGATCAGACCACAGCGTTTATCTCCAACACGCCCACCCTTCCCAAGAGCTGGCGCCGTTGCCAGCGGCCGTGATTGGCGATTGACCGCGTCAATGATTGCTCCTTCCGCGAACACTTTTCCCACCTCACCACCCTTGTTTTTTCCTTCCCAACCCGTGCAACGTTGCTACCTCACCGTGGACGGGGAAACGGGTGAGCGGGTGCCGAGTTGCAAAAATACTACATCAGATTCCAAACTGACGGCTTCATTTCCCAGAAATACAAATATTTTGAAATTGCGCACAGGCCCGTTTTTTTGGGTGCCTCTGGATGAACCAGACCCTGGCATTGCCGTTGACAAAAGATGCAAAAAAGCAGAAAGGAGAAAAAAAAACAATGAAACAAAAAGAGGGAGCACACAAAGGCAGGGGTGGAGGAGTCCAGTGACAGTCTGCGCCGCAGACGAATGCGATGCCGGCCGCCGGGGCGGTGCGATGCGGCCCATTCACCGACCCGGTCGGCCTCACGGTCTCCGCAGTCCGGCCGCATGCTGCATGACCCGACCACGGTCCACGGTATAACCCCGGTCACGCCGATTGCCTCCGAACTACACGACCTACGACAGGTCGACAAACCAACACATACTACATTCACATCCACATCCAAACACAACCACAAAGACAATCTATAATCAACAGCAACAATGCCGCACCGGGTGGTCGACCTCGATGCGACCACCGTGACAACGCGCAACCAGTTTCCATATTGCCGTGGGTATTTCTGATGCCGATGAGTTGCTGAGCCTCCTTCGAGTATGTGAGGTACAGTTTCGGGTATAGTGCTATTGTATTGATCACTGCTTCTGTTGACTGAGTGCACACGCACGGTATCGTCGAGTCAAATAAAACAACTATCAACATCAAGTACCGTCACGTTCTGAGGGAGATTGAGGGCCCAAGAGGAGTGAATGGGGGTGTGCCCAGTGAGGCAAACCACCAACTGCTGCAAGAAGTGCAACTGCATGATGGAAATCACATCACTTTAGTTTTACAGCCTCACTTACCCTCTTCAATCACTCGACCCATCACTCCATCAGGGGCACTCCGTCACTCAACCCAGGACAGGTGCTTCGGGCAGTGCGTGACAGGCTCATGGTCATCATCACCAAGTACCAACAGACTGGAACTTGGAACTACAGTAGTAATGGTACCACGTCGTGGACGAAGTGGAAGTGGTAAGCTCAAGGAGGGAGGGCAGGAGGAGACTCATTACGTACAATTCCCTTCCCTCCTTCCCCTCTTCGTCTTGGGTCCAGTCCCTTGCTCGAAGAAATGAACTAGCCTCGTTCAGGTGGATGTATTGATATTGGTCATTTAGCGAAGTGAGGACATAGCGACATATGTGAGGGAGCATGAGGGAGTTGAGTGCGTGATGAAGTCACGCACCGTCGAGTTTCATCATCTTTTCCCCCTCCCTTCCTCTCTTCCTCACTGGTCTACTCCTAAACGGACCCAAGGTCCGTATGCCTCGTACCTGCATCTAGATACAGTAGGGGTCCTGCGTGGAGGCAACTTGTTTCATGACATGGCGATAGATTGATTGCATCAGTAGGTAGCTTCATCACTTGCCTGCTACTACACAGTCACTCATCCATCGCACGGTCAACAAGGAAAAATGTCCCGCGTTTCTGGAAAGAGAGTAAGCGGGAAGACGCCAGAACCAATGCGAACGCGAATTTAAACCAATAATGCTCTAGTTTCTAACCGGTGTGCTACCTGCCTGCCTGCCTATCTGCCCATCTCCCTCCTGATCATCACTTGACAATTTCATGATGTTGGTAACCTCACTTCCAGATATACTCCAGGGCAGAGACTCGCCGACAGCTTCTACCTCTTTCGGTGTAAAGTCATAAGTTTCAGTTTCATTGACCCATGATGCTGCTACCACTTTATCAAGCCAACAACCTTCAGGCCTCACTCTGATACGGCCCCAAGGCTATACCAGGAGGGCTGCAACAAATGTTGAAACGGCCGTTCCTGCATTGTGTTCCTGCATGAGTGATGTACCATTTCCATCTTTGCAAGTTCAGCTTCAGAGCCAATCATGATACTTGAAAACCAGCAGAGGCGGAATACTCTTCCTATTCCTCTTCTATTCCTTCTCATTCCATGAGCGGTGGTGGTGATCGGCAATACTACAGCAGCAGCGTCTACTTTTTTGCCCCCAATAGGCAGTCCGCAGTGATGATGTGATAATGGAAGCAGGAAGAACACATTTCACCGGGGCTTGTCAGTCCCTCCCTCCAGTCCTCATCCCACTCCAAACCAATCACACACCCCTAAACAGATATTACTTGCATCCCACAGAGCGGAAGACCCCCAACCTGATGTTTACCCGGGCGGCATGGAAGCTCAGCGAACATGGTAGATGTACCACTTTGTACCTTTGAGGAGGTGTACTTGGTGACCTTTGAGGAAAGGACACTCTTGAATGGCCTAGAGTGGAAAGCACCAATGCCTTGTTCGTGGCGTGAGCTTCCATTGGGACCGGGACTCGGGCGGGAAGGAGCGAGTGATGCCGGACGGACGGACCGTGCCTTCCTATTGAAGAACTTGTGCGCTCATTCGATGTTCCCAAGTGGAAGGCAAGCGCGATGAGACTTCCGTTTCCATTTGACATACGGCAAGGAAGATACAGGTGGTCAAGTCGGTAAGCGGACTCGGAGGAGGTCAGAGGATTGGGTATTGTGGAAGTGGATGGAGATGTGTTGAAACAGCATCACGGCAGAGTTAAAGAGGAGGAAGAGAATAACAGACATGACATTGGAAACAAACACAGATACTGATCCTGGCCATTGTAGCAAACTGAGAAACGCTTTTTCAGACAACGGATTCCGCAGGAATGAGAACGACTGAAACGATCTACAGCCGAATTTCCCATCATCTACAAACTCCCAACCCACTCTCTCCTTTTTATCCATTCACCTACCCTTTTCAACATACCCGTATGACCAGTCTATGTATCTCCTCAGAAATACCCCATCCCGCTCCACCCAAGCACCCCTCCCAACTCCCCTCTAACCTCTTCCCACTCCATCCCCCCCTCCTGCCCATGCAATCCATTCAACCTCAGTCCCGCCAAACTCAACCCACCATTACCCCCCAACATCTTCCCACTCCCCGCCGCATTGATCCCATGTGCACCGGTACCAACCACGTACCCGGCCCGTCCCGCAATCTCCTGTCGTTTTCCGGTTCCCAGCTCCATGAACCGCTCCAGGATTTTACCGTCGACAATGGTCCTGCCGATACCTGCGTCCACGCCCGGCAGCTGCATGCTGGCTGAGGCGGATGGTGAGGGCAGACGGTAGGCCTTGGGGTTGAGGCCCGCCGGGTGGGGGAGGGCGTTAGTCAATTGGACTGCTAGAGAGGAAAGGCGGCGGTAGGCGTTTTCTTGGAGGGGGCGGAGGGTGGCGAGGAGGCCGGTGGAAGAGGCCAGGAGGAGGATGTGTGGGGAGTTTTCTTCAGAGTTGGAGGACGAGGAAGAGGGGGTAGGGTTGACGGCGGGGAGGAGGAGGGAGGAGGTGGGGTGGTGGGCGCCAGTGTTGAAGGTTGTACGGTGGAGGAGGAGATGGCCTTGGAGGGATTTGGGATCTGAAAAGGCCATGTTAGTTCTTGGGTTTGAGAAGAGGAAGAGGAGCAGTAAACGGGGTATACGTACGCTCGGGATCAAATTGCAAAATGTGAATGTGACCATCTGCATCGCTAGCCACGATGTACAGCTCCTTCCCATCAGGCAAAAAATCTGCATTCAACACCTCCATCCTCGTGGAGCTCTTGCCGAACAGCATCATCTTGTAAGGCTCTTCCGTGTAGCCCGTGAACCACACGCCCTTGAAGGCGTCGGCCATCAGACAGAGTCCCGTGCCGGGCAGCTCCTTGACACTCGTGACGTAACAGTTCATATCCATAAACGCCACGGGCAAGAGGGTCCCATCTTCCTTGAGACCGCGCACCATGCATTTCTGGCCCTGGGCGACGAGCATCAGACCTTGGGTGCCCACCTCGGAGAGTGCTGTGACCGCGCCGCGCGGGATATCCTCTTTGGCGACCAGCTTCAGCTTTTTGCTGGTCTCAGGCTTGCCAGGCTCGGGGATGACGTCGGCAATGTCGAAGACGTAGACGCGGCCTCTGGTCGGAAGATCTTCGCCCTTGGTGAGAGCGGTGCCGACAGCGATGAGCTGCTTGCGCTCGTTGGTCGACTCGGACACTTCAAGGTTGAGTGTCTCGACGCAGAGAACAGTCTCGCACGGCTCCATCTCGACGGTGTCGATGACAGTCCAAGTGATCCCACTGAGCAATTTCAGCACGCCGCGATCAACCATGGGCTTGAACGTGATGTTCTCGCGCGCCCATTCCTTGTGGTAATCGTCGTCCTTGGGCAGCTCAAACGGTTCGACGTCGTTGCAGCCCACCACATAGGCCTGCGTAGGCGGATGGTAGGCCACCGACTGCGTGTCAACTCCTACGGGGATCTTCTTGACGGAGAGGCCAAGTTCGGCGTAGCTGCTGTCTGTAGGAATTTGTGTCACCCTAGCGATCCCGTCGGTGTCAGCATAGATAAAGCCATGCTCGCAACCTTCGGTATGGAAAGAGCTCATGGCTTGAACACCGGATCCCTGTAGGCTAAGAACCCTGGGACTGGACTTGGCTGTCTTCAGGATGAAGCTGGGCGACGACCCAGGAAGGAAGACGGTGCTATAGCCAGAAATGTTGCTGCAGCGCCGCATAGGAAGGAAGCGCTGTGCATTGTGAGGCTCGTCATCGTCTACTGGCTTCTCCTCGGGGGCCTTGGCAAAGGTTGAGTTGGGTACTTTTTGGAAGAAGAGGGATTTTGAAAATGGCTGTCCAGCAGTAGCCTTGAGCCGATAGGGTTGGTATAGTGTGATATCATCATTAGCATGGCGAAGCTGTACATTGATCGGTTAGCTATCGTCATGGCAGGACGGGCCTATGAGGACATACGATAAGATATGGTGATTTGTGAGTCGTGTCGCCCAAATCAGCAACCAAGATCTCAGCAACGGACTCCTTAGCTGTGCCTTTCCTGGCGGCATAGTCGGCAGAAAGTCCTGGTGGTATATAAGAAAGCCCTTCCGCCACATAAACAGGTTTCGTCAAGTCAGGTAGACGGTAAATCTAGTGAGGTACGTCAGCATGTCTTCATCCGTGAGAGGAGGTCGTGATGTCGTTACATATAGAACACCGCTGGTACTTAGCAGGAACATAAGGATGCTTTCTTTTGTTCCCTTGCCCGCGGTCTCATCGGCAAACACACCGGTGGTGTCGGTGTACAGGCATCCCGCCAACCACTTTGTGCTGGCCAAAATCTGATCCTCCTTCTCAATCTCTTCAAGTTCCAAGAGCTTTGGACTCATTTCCGCGATGAATACGCTAAAGTCGTCCCGGAGGAGAAGAAGAAATGGGTCGGCAATGCTGGCAGTCCGAACCCGCGGTTCCGCTCCTGTCTCTTCGTCGAGCATAGGCACAATCTGGCTCAGCCCCAGGTCTAGACAGGTCGTGTTAGTATGACACTTGAGGCGTCGTGCAAGCTTTGATCTCACGTACCTCCGTCATAGCATCGTACTTCCGACTTAAGGACTTGAATAATTCTGGAGTCCTTCCCCATGGTCCCTGCCTCCACCGTAAAGCCAGCAGCCGGCTCAAATTCTGTTCCGGTAAGACTTTCAAAGCCAGCTGCTGTAAGGGCATAAACATCAGACGTTTCATATCCGTCAAGATCCACCTTGGCTACGATCATGAACTTGTGGTGCTGTCCCGAGGTGTCGTAGTCATTGTTCATGGGGCCCTTATCACCCACCAAGGTTTTTGGAATGGGCTTCTTGGCACACACTGTCCAAAATCCTCTTGCCTCTGGGAACTCGAATCTTCCAATGATCTTTGGTTGTATCGCCAGGTTCATGATGGCAAGTGCGCTGGCTTTTCCTCGTCCCACGGCACAGACCAGTTGGAGATCGCTGCGGACGCCTTCTGAGTTCCGTTCCTCCTCGCTGTCGGGTAAAGTGACGGGTTGACCATATGTCATCTTTTGTATTGGTGCGATGCTCAGGAGTCGGTCGTGGATGCGGAAGTTGAGATCTACGCTCTTGATGGCTTTGGCGGCGGACATGGCTTCCTCTGGAGAGGTTGACTCCTCGCCATACAGGTCATCATCGTCGTCCTCGAGCTCTTCGTCGTCAAGGTCCAAGTCCAAGTCGGCATCCTGAATTCGCGACTTCCTCTTCTGAGTTTGGCCCTGTCTCCTAGTCCAGCCAAGCAAGACGGAATCACCTTCCTCGGAGCCCACAAACACGGTAGACCTCCCCATCCGGGACAGTGAAGTAACACGGGACTGGATGACACTACCCCCCGCTTCTGGGGCTAGCATCTTGATGCTCAGGCCCGACACCGTACGGCCGTCGATGCGGAAGGTGATGAGCCCCAGGCGTCCGTCGTTGAGAATCAAGAGGAACTCCCCGAGATCTGCCGCCAAGACGTCGATAGCGCAGCCTTCGAGACGAAGGTCCAAGTCGGATTGGTCGACAAGACTGAAAGAGGTGGTCTGCTTGGTGAGGGGGTTGACAGCAATTCCATTAGATTTGCCAGACTGGTCGATATGAATAAGCTCGTTGGCTCCTACAAGCAAAGCACCACCCACGGGTGCCGGGAGGGCCACAACACGAAAGAGATCCTGAGGCAGGCCATTGACAGCCAGAATGGTGGTTGAGGCCCTTTGTTGGAGGTCTAGGGTGAAGACCATGTATGTGAAGTGGTCCTTGTGACCAAGCGAGTTGGAGGCGGTCTTGGTGGAGGACAGAACACCAATGGTGGGATCTCGATACTCATGCAGGAAGGCGAGATGCACAGGATGAAGGAGACTAGCTTCAAGTTTGGAGAGGCGAAGGACGAAAGATGGTGAATATGGTGTGTCTTCTATAGTGCTAGCTCCATTTGCGACGGCGCCGGAAAGGTCCTTTTTGGGCCTAGGGCCGTCCAGCTCTTCATCCCAGTTATCCATGTCCATGTCCTCATCCGGCTGCTTGAAGGGCAATATGGCCAAGTTCCTTTCGCTGAACTTGAGCGCAGCGCACCTACTCGCTGGGTCTGCGACCAACAGAGTGGGATAGTGATGCAGTGGCGCGACCCACGGACTTCCTACGAGCTCCTCTTGTTCGTAGTAGTGAATCGAGACGGTCTCGAGAGTGTTGCGTTCGACATTCCACTCGACCAGACTGAGGCGAGCATCGAGGAAGGAAAGGAGTAGGCAGTCGGCGCCACCGGACGAGCTGCCGCTGGGCTTCTTGATTCGGGCGAGACCTGTTATGGTGCCGGGTAGGGTGGCTTCGGCGACAAGAACCAGCTTGGCGCTGTTGGCACGATCGGCCCTTGCGGCAATATTATCTCCTCCCAAGAACGAGGCCTCAAAGCCGTCATCGTCGTTTACGAGTCTGCTATCGTAGCGGCCGGCAGCCTTGGATGTGTTTGTACCATTGAGGGTAGCGGAGGCATCGATCTCGGCGGAAACGACTTTTGTCTTGAAGATCTGGAGTAATGACGCCTTTGCGACAGCAAGATTAGTACCCTGACCAGGGACGAGCTGGAGGGTTACTGAATGGGTGACGGCCGTGGGCGGCGTCAACTCTGTGTAGCATTGCATCGTATGGGAGTCGGGAGCATGTCGATGCTAGACAAAGCTCGGAATAAGTCTGGCGGCAGGTGATACTGCTTTCTGTTGTTGTTTTGGTAAAGGTTAGCGCGCCGATTGCAGAATGGCTGTAAAGTGAAGATGAAGCTACGCAACCATAGATTTCCCTATGCGCGATTTGATGTTGAGTTGGGATGATGGAGGATATATGATTCCTTCCAATTGAGTTAAAGTTGACGACGATACAAGTTGGAAAGTCAAACACGACCCGGACCTCCAAATGATTGTCCCAATGCGCGTCGCGACTGATTGGCTACAACATCCAGTGACATCGGGAGAGCAATTGCCAGTGTCAGAGCTGTGTGACCAGCTGGCCGCCGTTGAGAAAGCAGTCGGAACTGAAGCTCAGACCCCCAACGTTCTGGACCACACATTTTGATGGCTTGCTGGACCCCACCTCAGCTGAGTGAGAAAGCTGTGTGACCCACAAGGTTCTCTTTGGAGAGAACCCCGCTCGACACCAATTCACGTGGAGTTCTGAACAAGTTATTTGCCATGGTACAGCACATTGTGTAGCCGCAAACTGAGACATTCTTGTACACAGTAAACGACACCTAACTTTGTGACGCCATACGATTCGCGGGCGGGCAGTGTGAGACGGGACTCTCTCCAACCACAACGTTTGCCTGCCTCTGGTACCTCTACCTAACTGCACCTCCAGCTGAAGTGCTCAGGCTGCAACAGTGCAACAGTCAACTGCAACCCAACCGATCACTTGTAGAGATCCCGCTCGGGACGACATCGACGGAAGACGCCGGGACTCTGGGCGGCCCGCCGGTGCCTGAACTCCCTTGAACGTCGTTACCTACCTTCCTAGGTACATAGGCTGTTACTGACAACATCCATCTCAAACTTCGGAAGCGACTGACTAGGTAGCCTGACGACCATTGGCGACTTCCTGCACTTCTTCCCCTCCAACCAAACAGCGTCCGTCCTCAACGACCTGTGAAATATTTGAGGCGGGATAAAAATCTACTACCTTGCTGGACCCTTCTTTTTCCAAATCCGATTCATGGCTGGGTGTGCTCCCTTGTCCGATGCACCCCACGTCATCTCTTCTCCACGATTCCATCCGTACTACCACTGCGACTTTGTCACTTTTTCCTCCCGCGTTACGCTGGGCTGGCTACTAGTTGGCCGTCACAAGTCCCATTTCTTTCCCAGCTTGCCGTGAGTCTTCAACTCATACAATCCACCATTCACCACCCAACGGACTCTCAGACGGCCCAACAGCTGGGATCAAAGCGGGAACCTAAACCAACTCACCTTGACCCATCTGATAGGTCCTTTATCCCTTTTCCATTGGGCCCCTATTAGATAACGACGAACCTGTGACCTACAAGGCTAGGCTAGGCCGCGGGGCAAACACCCAAACAACCAAAGAGTCAAGACCAAACCTGAGCTAGACGGCGCCAAAACGGGCTATCAGGCATCCAAACATTCAAGATATAACCCGTTCGATGTCAGGTTTGCCGCCTTCGTGTTCTGCCTCTATACCCTTTTGCGATTGACCGTCCAAGCCACCACTACCCATGACCATACCGCCTGCTCGACGTCACCTTGTCCACTTGTTCAACCTAGAGAGTGTACCTGATAAAGGATGGTTTCCGACCCTTTTCACCTCCTGGTCCTGGATTAACAACGACATCTTTGTCGTCAGTCCCACCTTTTGGTCAACTATTTTCCGCCGAGATGGCTTCCAGCTCAAACAAGCCATTCAAGCTCCCCCTTGGTCCCCTTTCGCGCTCTAACAATGGCGACCATTCCTCCGAGTCCGACTATCCGGGCGGCCGTCGCGACTCCATGGCCGCCCTCTCCATCTCTTCCCATGTCAATCAGGAACAGCTCGCCCACACCCTTGACCGAATTCACAATACGGCAAGCCAATCTGGGGTCCTGACGACCTTTAACGATTTCGCCCCGCCTCCACCACCTACTGTTCCTGTCACCGAGAAAAAAGGAACTACGGGCGATTTGGTACAACAAGGCTTGAGTGGTCTCTACAGCCGTTTAAAGGAGGTCGTCGGGGTGGCAGGGAAATCTTCTGCCCAGGAGGCCGAAAGTTCTACTAACACCCAGGATGCCACGTCCAAGAATCTCAAGAGCCCGGTTCCCAATAGCTCCAACAACAGTAGCACCAAGGTATTGATTCCCTCCCTTACCAAGGGAGACAGCTCGTCCATCAAGTCACCTTTTGATACAAAGTCACCTTTTGATACAAAGTCACCTTTTGATACAAAGTCGCCTTTCGATGCAAAGTCACCCTTTGAGGCAAGGCATACCTTTGATGGGCCCGCCTCTCTCGAGATCCCACCTGCCATGTCTACCGGCACATCACCAGTTTCGCCAACCACCATACCGGCAGACCTCCAGTCCCCCCCACAGACAACCAGACCACCATCACTTGGTACGCTGCAGAGCCTCAAGACTGGAAACTCGAGCGCACAGACAATTCCGAGGACTGGAAGGACGTCCCAGTCAACCGCTGCCAGCCCTACCGTTGCCCACTTCATGGGAAAAGGTCCTTTCGAAAGGGATAGTTCTAAGGGTCCTGCCAGACACCTCGATGAGCCCTCAAGTTGGGGATCTGGCCGGCGGAGCATCAGCAGACATGGTGACGGATCCACGCCGCCTAGCATCGCCGTGAGGACAAGTGTAGATAGCACGACGGCCGCTTTGGCGCGCAGTAGAAGGGAGGACGCCGTGAGTATCGACGGAGGCATCGACAGCCCCATGAGCCCTTCTAGGCCTATACCAGATGTATGCATCTCCTCTGCCTCCTCGCGCTTGTCCGAGACCAACCAAGTCAAGCGAAGGCCTGCCATTATTGACCGTATAAGCCAGTCCAGAGGTCATAGCCACTCCAGGTCCTCATCCCTGGAGCCTGGCAAGGCAGAGCCCAGCCCCATTAGCACATCAGCCCACAGCACTGTCTATCATGACTCGTTTACTCACAGTGTCAAACCACAGAGGTTGCAATCTGGGGCCATGAAAATCCCAGGCACCACGACAAACGAGGGAGCCCCTGAGGTCGTCAATGCTAGACTAGAAATGATGAGGAAGCAGGTCCTGAGCAAAGAGTTCTGGATGAAAGACGAAACCACCAAAGAATGCTTTGCCTGCGGGAGCCCGTTTTCTGCCTTTCGACGCAAGCACCACTGCCGCACGTGTGGCTGCATCTTCGATTCAAAATGCACCTCAATCATTTCAGGACAGAAGTTTGGCGTTCAGGGAACGCTTCGCGTCTGCAAAAATTGCTTGGAGGTTATAAACCGCCGCTATGAAAGCGGCTCAGATGATTCGGCGGATGAGCCCTTTTTGCCCACCATCTTTCGTTCCAACCAGACTAAGCCGCCTCCTCTTCCTGTTAGATTTCAGGCTGATGATGAGGTCAGTATTGCGGAGCGAACGGAGCAAGCGAATGACACAAGGTCCGCCAAGACACCGATGATGGCGATTCCGGCCACACGCCGAGTTGGTGATAGCAATCGTCACTCGGCCGTTCTGGAGATTGATATGCCACAGCTCAGCCGCCCAGGATCATCTCGGTCGCTGAGATCACTCGCGGCGGGCCGACCGCAATCATCTAGTCATCGCAGGCTTCATTCAAAACCTACCTTCTTAACTAGGTTCAAGTCTACTACGACTGACGATAGGGCACCGTTTCGCAAGCCTGCTAGCGAAGAACTTGGAAGGAAATCCAAGCTCAGCGCCTTCCATGACGACAATATCATTGACCCAGAACTTGCCCCCTATATGTCGGACGAGTCAACCGATGACGAACAAATGAGTAGCATATTTGCAACCATGAACAGCAATGATGTGCCGGCGGCCAGCCTTGATCCCGACAAAGCAAGCATGGGTGCCTTTATGAATCCTGCAAACAAAAAACACAGGTTCCGCCACGGCGAGAAGAGCATCAGCGGACTTAGTTATACCAGCAGAGGCCATGACGACACTGGCTTAACTCTCTCTCTCCATACCCGGCCAACCAGAAAGAGAAACCTCAGCACTGCAAGTGTCACGGGCCACCCTCTGCGGTCACCACGCCCAAGATCTGGCATCTTTAGCCTCATGCTAAACCCTGGTGCTTCAGCTGACGCCTTGTCTATCTGGGATAATCCTGGAGTTGTCGAAGCATCTGCACTCAGTAGAAGGGATTCTTACTTCGAGGGCAGGTCATCATCAACCGGTGGACTCAACCCCATAAGCATGAACCACGTCAAGAAGCTTTTCCGGCAGCTTTTGAACGATGCAGAAATTCCCAACCCTGCAGCGTGGGAAAAGGCCCTCATTCCAATCCTTGACAGGTGTGCTGATGACGTTGATCCGGACGTCCGCAACGGAGATGACATGGACATTCGACACTGGATCAAGTTGAAAAAGATACCCGGCGGCAAACCCGGCGATACTGCTTACGTCCATGGAGTTGTCTTTTCCAAGAACTTGGCCCTCAAGACCATGCCCCGCAAGATCGAGAATCCCAAAATCGTCATCATCACTTTCCCAATCGAGTATCAGCGGCACCAGGAGCAGCATTTTATGAGCTTGCAGCCGGTCATAGAGCAGGAAAAGGAGTATCTGAGGATGGTGGTGAACAGAATCCTAAACCTCGAGCCTCGGGTGTTGCTCGTCGAAAAGAACGTTTCTGGCGTGGCTTTACAATATCTTTCGGAAGCCGAGGTCGCGGTCGTGTATAACGTCAAACCGTCAGTGATTGAGGCTGTCTCCAGAATTGCCAACATTCCCATCATCTCATCCATGGATATGCTAAGCTTGGGTGCTCGCGTCGGAACCTGCCAAAAATTTGAAGTCAAAACCTTCGTCAACAAGGAGCTCAAAGGCAGGAAGAAGACGTACATCTTCATCTCCGGCTGCCCAAAAGAGCGCGGCTGTACTATTGCTCTTCGCGGCGGGTCGACAGAGATTCTGTCCCGCATGAAGAGAATCACCGAGTTCATGGTTTACGTGTTTTACAACCTCAAGCTCGAATCTTGTCTTATGCGCGATGAATTCGTTTATGTGCCTGAGGAGCTCGAGTCTCCTCCACGACCAACTACGAAGCTCCTGAGCAATGGCAGTCAGACCCCTTCATCAACCACTCCAAGCGCACAATCTGGGGACAATTCTGCTCACAGCGTGGCCGACCACATCTCCGAATATGATCAGCCCTTTGAACCCTCTCAAGCGACTGCTAGGCCTGTCGAGAGCACAACCTCGACTGAGCAACATTCAGCCACCGCCCTCGACACCAGTTCGTCAATCAAAGAGGAGACTGAGGAGGAACTGCTTCGGGCTGAGTCAGAGACACATGAAGGTCAAGGTGCGGAAGACTTGCCTATGCCGACGTATTATGGTGACATGGTAGCCAAATACGAGACCAGAATCCTCTCTGCATCACCCTTTGTCAAGTTTACTCAACCATATCTGCTCATGAAAGCCCGAGAGCAGGAGAGGCGTCTAGTATATCTCAAACGTCTTCGTGACCAGGACATCGTCGAAGAACTCGGAGAAAGCGAGAAGAGTGAGCCTCAGCCTAGGCAATTTCAGCTTATCAAGCCTGAAATGGTGCATGAACTTGGCCAAAAGGCCCCGCGCCACATCATGGAGGTGCTCCATGCTGTCCATGATGCGGAATACGACAAGGCCTTGTATAACTATCAGACCCAAACGAGGCAGTGGGAGAATTATATCCAGGGAAGCCTCGACCTGTTTGATCCATACTCCCATCAGAGCATCGTTGTTTTGTACTCGGTTACATGCAACGTGACCCAGGTCCCATGCACGGAGCCCAGCGTGGTGGCCTTTGAGTTCTATAAGGAGACTCCAGACCCACTTAGTGGAATGTACCAAGATTGCACCCTGGGACAGTACATAGAGGACGTCTGCGAAAGCGCCGACTCGATCTGTCACTCCAACGGATGCGACCGAAAGATGTTTGAGCATTACCAGACGTATGTTCACGAAAGCGCGCGAATCACGGTCATGGTGGAGGACAAGCCAAAATGGCCAGAGAACTTCCCCGAGAAACCACACGAAAGGGATGGTTGGAAAGATGGCACCGGCATCTGCATGTGGAATTACTGCAAGGTGTGCAACAAACATTTCGGACTGATGCCCATGTCAGTGAGCACCTGGAAGTATTCTTTCTCCAAGTATCTGGAACTGTCGTTCTGGAGCCGTGGTCTACGCCTTCGTCCAGAGACAGGATGTCCTCACAATCATCAAAAAGACCATGTTCGGTTTTTCTACTACCTATACCGTGACATTGCCGTCAGGATACACTACGATCCGATCGACTTGTACGAAATTATTGTCCCTAGGTCTCGGATCACCTGGAAGGTAGATCATGATCTGGAGTTGAAGAATCAAGTCTTTATCAAGGCAGAAGAGCGCTGGAACCGCTTCATCAACTCCGTAAAAGCCAGGCTGAAGAGCATCAGGATCGATAGCGTCTTGCCGGAGAAAACGGAGCATTGCAAAGCTGAGGTGGAAAGAATGACAAAGAAGGTACAAGAAGACCAGGCCGAGCTGATTCAGGACCTTCAGGATGCCTACATGGGCTCAAAATACTACGAGGTTCTTCCCATGAACGGAGTTATACGTCAGATGGCAGAGAGAGCTACTGAATGGGACGTGGCATTTACCAAATTCGAGGCCGACTTTCTTTCGGACAAAGATGTTCGTCAGTTGACTATCATCCAGCTGAAGAAGATGTTTGACCCAAAATCCGGATCTTCAGGTTCTGAACTTGGGGAGAAGGCCTCCTCTGAGGCAACTCACTGCAATGCCAACGCTGGCGAACCAGAAGTGAAAGAAAAGCCAACGGAAGATGAAGGTCCCAGTCCCAAGACGCATTCTCCAGTGTCTTCCGCGACCAAACCTGTCTCTGTGGTGAGGGGGGAAGCAGTGCATGAGGCCGGGTCCATTCTGGAAAGAGTTGAGCCTCTTGACCTTGCAACTGCATCCTCGCCCACGCTCATTAGGAATGGGGCGGATCCGGTCCTGGAAGCAGCAAAGGCCACCGTCAACGAGCCAACGCCGATCGTCGCACCCGCAGCCCCCACACCACTACCGACACCTCTCTCAAAAATCAACGAAACGCCTCAGTTTACCGGTGGTGAGTCGTCTCTGGCAGAGATGATCGAACTCAAACACCGAGAACAACAGGCCGCCATGCCTGAGGCTAACTCCTCCGGTGCTGGCGGCGAGGGTTCGATGGAATGTTTCAGGCCTACTGTACCGGAGCGCACGTCATCTCGTAAGGCGGGTTTGACGATGTCGCCTCCCTTAACACGGGCCATTTCACAGCCGGTGGGAGCCATTCCGAAGCTCCAGTCCGCCATTCCGAAGGCTAAGGAGCATAAGATGTCAGAGCCGGGTGATCTCGCGCGGGCAACAGGGGAGGGCTCATCTCTCAAGGGAGATAAGAAGTTCCTTGGGATGAAGATCCGTCCTTCTGCTATCCCACGCTATCGGCATAGGAATTCGAAGGTGTTCACTCTTGCACGTCACTTTGAGGAGTTGAGTCGAGAGTTTGAGAAGGAGCGAATCAAGGACAAGAGAGAGCGGCAGGCCAAGATGTCTTTTCCTCGTGCATATCTGCCACGGTCAACTACCAAAGCTATCGTGGAGATCTACGAGGATGTTGACCAAGCTGTTCAAGAACCCGGTACAGCGGAAGAGGGCCATCCTGGCGACAAGGAATCGAAGGATAAAAGGCCAATGGAGGGTTCCTCTCCGTCGGACCCAGCCCAAGTCCGGGATCCTACCAGATTGTCAGCAGACCATGGTCGCACTTCGTCGGTCGAAATCCCATCTCGAGAGCCTACCCCTCAAGATCGAAACCATGAAGCGGAGGGAGACGAAGGACAACACGAGAGCGAAGCTGAGTCCGACGATGAAGGTGCAGAAAGTGATGCCGACCGGTCAACATATACGTATGACGATATCCCGACCGATGTCAGGGACCTTGCTGCATCCATCGAGCCAAGTGAGGAAATACCTGAAGAGCTGCCGAAGCACCAAAGGAAGAGTCTCATGACAATGCTCACCAACTTCTGGGCCGAGCGCTCCGCCAGTGGATGGCCCACGCTTGACTATCCTTACAATTCAACCGACCACATGTTTACGGACTCGAACGTGATTGTCAGAGAAGACGAGCCAAGTTCTGTTGTGGCCTTTGCAATGAACTCCACGGACTACCACATCCAACTTCGAAACATTCGAAGGAACTCCAGGAGAACCCAGCAGCAGCAGCAGCAGCAGCAGCAACAAAGGCAGCAGAAGGAGCAACAGCAACAGCAGGAGCCACCGTCTCAGGACTTCGAAGAGAGTAGTGACAGCGGCATGCTAGAGATTAAGGGCGGCGGCGCCGGTCCAGACCTTAGCGAAGCCGAACTAGAACAGAGCATGCTCCGCCCCTTCGGCACCCACCTCAAGTTCCAATTCATGGAAGGCTCCGGCAAGTTCACCTGCAAGATCTTCTTCGCCGAGCAATTCGACGCGTTACGACGCAAATGCGGCGTCGGCGACCGCATCGTCGAGTCGCTCTCTCGCTGCCTCAAATGGGACTCCAAAGGCGGCAAGACCAAATCGGTCTTCCTCAAGACTCTCGACGACCGACTCGTCATGAAATCGCTTTCCCCCATCGAGACCTCCGCCTTCCTCGGTTTCGCGCCCGTATACTTTGAGTTCATGGCCCAAGCCCTGTTTCATGACCTCCCCTCCGTCATCGCCAAGATGTTGGGTTTCTTCCAAGTGATCATCAAAAACCCGCTCACCAACACCGAAGTCAAACTCGACCTCTTACTCATGGAAAATTTGTTTTATGACCGCTCCCCGACCCGCACGTTCGACCTAAAGGGATCCATGCGCAACCGCAAAATCCAATCAACCGGCGAACAAAACGAAGTCCTGCTCGACGAGAACATGGTCGAGTACATCTGGGAATCTCCTCTCTTCGCGCGGGAGCACTCCAAACGGCTCTTGCGCGCATCGGTATGGAACGATACGCTTTTCCTCGCGCGGCAAAACGTGATGGATTACTCGTTGATGATCGCCGTCGAAGAGAACAAGAAGGAGCTAGTGGTAGGCATAATTGATTGCATCCGCACTTGGACGTGGGATAAACGCCTCGAAAGCTGGATCAAAGATAGGGGCTTTGCGGGGGGAGGGAGGAATCGGCCGACGGTGACGAGTCCGAAGGAGTATAAGAGTCGGTTTCGAGAGGCTATGGCTAGGTATGTGCTTTTTGGTCCTGCGAGGTTTTCGTGCTTGGTTGTGAGGGGGAGGGATGGGAGGTTGGTTCTGTTAAGGGGGTTGGTTTAAATGTTCGCATGGAGAAGCTGAGTGGTGGTCGGTGGTGATGGACGTTTAAATTGGCTGACACATTCTTGGATACTCTCCTTTTCTTATGATTATAGGTATATCCTCCAAGCACCTAATTGCTGGCATCACTTTGGAAGTGCCCTGGGCTCGACCGGAAATCCTTTAAAGGCTGTCGGACCTGCTCCTAGGGCGAGGTTCGTGGGTGATGTTACCCCGTCAGTGAGGGGGTCGGTGAGAGGGTCAGTGAGGTGGATGGAATAAAAAGGTGGTTGAGGGTAGGTGGTAGGACAACGAGCAGAATGTGCGGGGGTATGGCTGGGCAAGGAGGAGTGTGGCGTACTGACACAGTATATGGATGTGAAGCACGAGAATCTGTTACGCTGCAGTTTTGTTTGTCTGTTACATGGTCATTATCAGTATTGTTAAGCAAGGCGTTCGTTGTTTTCACCCATCAGACAGAGAATGAAAAGGGGAAACTGGTTTTTAGTCCGTTGCCCAATAGTCTGTTGGAAAATGGTTGATGCATTCAGCCATCCACTTGTTTCCTCTCTGCTCTCTACGCCACTTCTCATCCAAAAGGACCTACAAACAGCGGCGCGGGCCATTCTTGTGTGAGGTAGGTCAGATATTCGCATCCAATCCCCCTCCTTGTTGTTAACCGTCATTTAATTGCTGACTTTCCACGATATTTTGTCACATATTCCCTATGGTCACCTGCCAGTGTAAAACTGCCAGGCTAGGAGCGAGGCACATAAACCAAGTGGAAACAAAGCAAACAATAAAGCAAAGCAAGCCTTCGGGAAGACGGGCAAAGGTTCCCCTCAAATTTTTTTTTTTTAATTTTTTTTTTATTTTTTTTAATTTTTTTGTGATCCAT